>PNEQ01057692.1:0-71945 GCA_003012365.1 Medauroidea extradentata
GTGCCTGCATGATGCTGTAAGAACAGGACAGCATGTGCCTCATATCTCCTCCTAGTCTCTAGCGGAAGTCACTGAACTATTGTGTAGTCTTCTAGCCGACAACGTGCCTGCATGATGCAGTAAGGACAGGACAGAATGTGCCTCATATCTCCTCCTAGTCTCTAGGCTGAAGTCACTGAACTAGTGTGTAGTCTTCTAGCCGACAACGTGCCTGCATGATGCTGTAAGGACAGGACAGCATGTTCCTCATATCTCCTCCTAGTCTCTAGGCGGAAGTCACTGAACTAGTGTGTAGTCTTCTAGTCGACAATGTGCCTGCATGATTCTGTAAGGACAGGACAGCATGTGCCTCATATCTCCTCCTAGTCTCTAGGCGTAAGTCACTGAACTAGTGTGTAGTCTTCTAGCCGACAACGTGCCTGAATGATGCTGTAAGGCAGGACAGCATGTGCCTCATATCTCCTCCTAGTCTCTAGGCGGAAGTCACTGAAATAGTGTGTAGTCATCTAGACGACAACGTACCTGCATTATACTTTCAGAGATGTTCTTATTAATTTGTGACGTGTTATTAAATATGAAGGTGAACCATACACGTCTATATCCTTTGCAAGATTCTGCGCCAAGCTGTACATACACAAACAAGAACTCCCTTTTCCGCTTCATTGAGACGTGTTGAACTTGAAATGTGTATTCACATGAGCAATGTTCTTTAAATTCTATTGCTAAGCAGACCTCATACATGAGCAATGAGCATTTATATAATAGTCGGGTAGTGTCGGAAGCGTTGAACACCGCTCGGTGGCTTGGCCAGATACCTACTTCAAATTACCGAAACTTCACATCTGTTGTCATTGAAGTACGCCCGCTATATTTCCCCTGTGTTTTGATTTGTTGTGTCATCTGTTGTTCTAATTTATTCTAGCGTTTTTTGTTGTCATCTTTGTCTTTGTCCATTTGAGTGCCAATTTTTTTGTAAGACTTAAAACTTACTGTCTTGTTTAGTCGTTGTTATTTCGTTTTTGTGTCGTTTTTTTTTGTACACAACAACAACATTCCTTTAAGGAATTATTTTTGCTTTGTTTTTTGTCTAATTGTATATATATTTTTTATAAACTATGCATGTCCTTTCAAACACGCTGCACTTCTTTTATTAAAAATAAAGGCAATAAGTGACTCTAATAATTTAAGCTAATCTAATTAATTTTTTATGTTTGAAAATGCAGAATATGTCTTGCTAATTTTTACATGAAATTTTAATAGCACATACATTTAATCATTACTAAACCACATGTCTAATACAAGTGAGTACGCAATCAATTCTGATCGAATTAATTTACACCCATTTGATACAACTGTGAAATTTTATTCAGTAACTTTTTAAAGAGAAATATCAACAATACTCGCTATTTCAGTTTTAAATAAATACATTTCATGTTTTTTAGAGACAATTGTTGAGTTTATTGAGACGACACTGAAAAACTGCTAATAAAAAGTTAGGAATAACACAATTGCATTTATAAATTTCGTCCCTTTTTTAGATTATTCATTTTGCTCACTGTGCAGTTGTTGGCCAAAATCACGATGCTTACTTTCATGTTGAGTAATATTTTTTTCTGAAAATATTTATGTGTGTGCCTACTGAATTTCATATTTTTCTAAATGACAGCACATTAATATATGTTTGCCAGTTATACGAACATTCAATTGTTTGCTGCGAACGGAAACCACATTTCTCTTCTGGCGACAGTTTAATTTTGCATGCATTAATCGAGAAATTTGTTACAAAAACTCGTTTCATTTTGTTGTTGTTTAAAATTGAAATTTTATTGCCTCTTGAGATTTATTTTAAAAAAAGTGCTAAATGTTACACAAAAGTGGGTATGTTAAGTCTATACTAACAAATCGTTAGTATAATTAATTAAATATATATATATTGAGACTGTGAACTACTTAATATATAATTTTTCCAACTTAAATAAACTGCTTAAGATAACAATTTGCCAAAATTAATTTTGTAATGGAAAGATAAATTTAAGGAACTTCATTTCGTCGACTTAGCAGGAATATAACACTTAACAATTCTACAAAAAATTATTACACCTTTCAAATTATTATCTGCATAACTACAGAGCCGCATCTGTAAAAATCTGTTCAATTTATTTGCAAAAGAAGTAGTTATCCTAACACATTAGAAAAGTTATAATTTTACATAATATACTAGTTGTACTGTTGTTATAAATGTTCACATTATACATATAATGTCATCTAACCTACAAACTGTTTTCTATTGGCTACAACTCCGATTCCAGAAGTGAAGAAAATATATTTATGTAGAACAACATAAAATAATTCATTTTTGGTTGGAAACATTTAAAGTTATGATCATTTTGTTCAGGTTTGTTAATGAACAACGGTTCATAGTATTAAAATAGTTTTTCATGTATCTTGATGGGGTTTTGTCGAAGTGTGACATAAAGTGACATAAAATATGTAAATAATTATCAAAAACATTTTCAGATTATTTTATTCTTATGCAATTTATCAAAAAAATCTGCCAGACAAAGGGTACAAATTTGGTAAAAAAATCTAAACGCACCTTTGATGTAATTATCTTCGCTGTACAGGTAAAAGTATTACGAATATCAACAGTACATTTTATAACGTAAATAGATTAAGTGTGAAGCTCTCGCACTAAGCTTGTTGATCAAATTTAACTTTGCACTTATTAGTAAGGCATTGAAGCCACTATACATTCGGCAGATGTTAGCATTTTTTGGGGGAACATCACGTCCAAAGGCTTCATGAAGCATCATTTGCTACGACAGAACTATTAGTGACCTACAAAGGAGATCTCTGCAATTATGTCCAGCTGAAAAAAACACACGCAAGTTGGGGGTGGCTTCACAAATCAACGTTGATTGAAATCGCGTCCCTGGGGTACTAATTCGACAGTAAACGTCTGGACAAAAAAGTGGGAGACTCTTTTGAACAAGCGTCACAGCAGCCCCACCCCTCAACTGAAAACAACCCAATAAAGTGTCTGGCGCGACACCATCGGAGGAAATCCTGCAGAGAACAAACCCAATCAACGTTTCTGAAAAGGGTTTGTCTGAGCGGGCGGTGGGGGTTGGACGTTTACCAACTAGGCCAAATTACCGGGAATTGTACCCCGGCACAGGACCAGCCCACTTGCAAGGAGGGGGGAAGGGAGAGGGAATAATTCCCGCCATGTAGCTCCACCCAACTAATTCCGCCTCCGAAGCGCATTACATTAAACAAGCGCCGGTCTGCGAGAGGCGATATATCTAATTACGTCGGGCGCCAGGAGTGATTCCAACGAAACGCATGCAGGCGCGCGCGTGTACGCGAACCCACCCCTTCCTCTCACACGCCCTACCCTTACCAACCGCGCATACGAACACCCTTGCAATAGCACGCCCATAAACTACAATAACTGCCCCATCGGCCCCCCGGTTCCATTACGCGAGGTATCGAGCCGCGCTAGGGGACGATGTGCGGGAATCGATTATCGCCCTCGAATGCTCCCGCGACAAGAGGGAGGTGGGGACGAGGGGCAGAGGGGATGGATCTGTGAAATTGGTGGAAGGTGTGAGAGCAGCCTGGTCTATCTGTGGTTAACCCACCTACACCCTTACCGGTAATCCTACTGCTTAGAAACCAGCACATTTCAGGAGCAGATATATGTATTTGGATATTGATAAAGAGTCAGCAATGCTTATTATTGAAAGTGAATAAATAATTTATGGTAAACCTTCCCGGTTTCGTGATAGGCTACTAAAACTTCGAACTTCAGGAACAGACGGATGTTAAATATTTTAATTGTGGTGGTTTTATATTTGACACATTGGTTACATTGCCGAAACTGCAAATGTCTGCTCTCTGTTGCTAACCTAGCGCACAATGTTTACAGATACTTCCTAATTTTGTGCAGCCCACAAAGTGTTATTTTTAACGTTATTAAGGTATATCACGATATATTGTCACCCTATAATATACATTCCATAGTTGCAAACTAATGAATATACAAACTAGCAAATAATTATCAATGGGATAACTCCAAGGAATTAAACTCTGTATAAAGAAAGTAGGAAACATGTTTTGTAAAATTCTCGATGCATTCAAGAATCAACGCCTTTCAATCGAAACAAAATCAATATTTCTACCTTGCTTCATGTTTTTCGTACTTTCCTGTGTGGCTGAAGCCTTTCTTTATCTTGACTGACACGACGAGCAAACAACTTGAGTCACTTGAGATGTGATTGTACAGGCATATAAAACTACTAACGACATTCTGCGCAAAGTGAAGAAAGAAGATAAAGAAATGTTGCAATATCTCGGCTAAGTAATGAGGAATGGGAACATGTACGAACTGCAGCAGAATATTCTTCAAGGAAAGATACCTGGTAAAAAAGGACGAGGAATTAAAATATCATGCTGGGAAACGCCTTGGTGGTCAGTCAACGTCAAGTGAATATAATCATATGTTATACAATAAAATCAAAACTTGTTTATCAGGTAGCTTTGAATTAACTGAAGTCTAAAAGAAATAATACCATGCACAAGTCTATGTAAAAGTTTAGCAAAATTATGCATTGTTCGTTCGTAAATAATAATTCTGTTCACTTTTGGCTTATTATTTAACAAATCTGGTGATAACTTGTGTGCAAAAATCTGGAAAACTATGAATAAGTTTATTGATCCAATTAAAAATTCGGTACGAGTTATGGTATTTTTGTGACAATTCTGTGTAAGGATTCTTTGATACGATATTGATGTTGTTTTTAAAAATAATTTCATAAGAACTGTAAAACTACCTGACACAGCCTTGAGATCTTTGGCTTCACATACAAGCGAATAACTTTTCCAACAAGCAGGTGTGACATGGCTATGAGAGCTACCCACATTCGGTATGGATGCACTCTAGAAGGAGATGAACATATAGATACGTATTTATCTACATAATGAATGCATATTCTTTCATTGTAACTGATTTTGTTATTCCGGTTGTTTGCGTTTACTTTATTACACTACTAAGAGTTACTCCAGCGAAAAATTAATTGTGCCACATCAACTATAATTTTCCTGCGTAATATATGTGTGTATATATATATATGTATATATATATGCATATATATGTATATATGTATACTAGCTGTTGTTGAATTAATTTTGATAGCTAAACGTACGATAGCGATAAGTCTTGTTTAATCTTTACCAATTATTTTCGTTTGAAACAAAACGAAGAGACAAAATATTTTTGGGAGACTAGGATATGATTTAGCATTAATTATGACTTTCATAAGAATTTTTGTAATACTTAGACTTAAAACATAGGATTTGAAACAAAGTATTAATTTGAACGTTTGAAAAATAATTGCAAATACCTCTGGTGTCGTTTGTTGTTGAGAAAAACTCTATAAATCTGTGAAAAAAACATTTTATCAAATACGTATTAAAAATTAAAAAGAGGTAACTTTGAAAATTAATAGTTAAAAATTATAAGTTAAGTCTTCAAACTTTGGAATAGAGCCAAAACTTTTCAATTAGAACCTAATGTTTTTACGTGACAAATAATAATTTTTGCAAACAAGCTTTGAATTTTGGGTCTACAATGAAATATTAATACTGTTAAAAATGATAGGAAGTCAATATTTATTTAGTTTCGCATCAAACACTTTGTTGATAAACAAGTATTCCTATTATTGCAACGGACACTTTCAAAAAAAATTAAAAAATCATCGTTGAGAGCCTAACCAAGGAATAATTGACAATTACTCCAAAATACATTCATTTTTAATTTTATGAAGCATATATTTGGAAATGAGTCTTGAAAATAATTGTTATGGAAGTAAAAATTTAACAACATAAAATTTCTGACAACCGTAAATATGCAATATACGTATTTTCAGAGTTGTGTTTTATCAGTCTATTTAATTTTATGACTAAGCACTACTATTGATACAAGAGATTGAGATTGTTTAGCATCTATTTAAAAAAATGGCTTTCTAAACGAAACATTTCACCTTCATAACGAACAGAAGTTAGTTTTATAACTTATTTTCAAAGAAATTTCTTCTACAATCCATTAAATAAAAAAAATTTAACTCTAATAACTAGTATTTACAATTACAGCACGCATATAAGAATTGTGTTTTTCATGCTACTCTGAAATATTTGCAAACAATAAGTTGCAGGCTAGGTACGTTTGGGGATGGAGGTCTTTGATAAAATAAAGAAAATAAAGCTAACCTAGTTTATTTACAACTTTATATAAAAAACCTATGTCTATAAATATTTACCACAATAAAAAGCAAACAGAACAAATAACTACTATTTACATAAAGAAAAAAAAATACATCTACATAAGTTCTCTGTATATGGAAAGGTTACTAGTCACTCACAATGGTGGACCCAATGAAATAATACCAAAGAATCTTTCTGGTCTAGAATCACCTTCTTCCTACTATCCAATACTTGTCACTATCACATGAGATCGCACCAGGCACCTGCCAGCCAAAACTCTCTCGCTCCTGCTGCAGCTCCCCCTTATGTACCCACACCTACATCTCGAATTATCTCGGCAAGTCTCTGTTCTCCAACCTCCTGGAAAGATGTCGCTTCAAAGTCAAGCACCCCCCCCCCCCCCCGAGAGATAAAGAGGGAACATGATCATTCCAGATCACGATATTTTCCCTCGGTTACCCGATACTGAGTGCAGGTGGTTATCATGGAGTAATACAATCACTCGAGGTCTTTTAGCGCTGCCGCCACCGTATTGTATTTCGCGGCCCTGCCCGACAGCCACGGCGCCGAGGAGTGGGTGGGAAGGGGATGTCCTAGCTCCGCCACCACAGTATCCTACTACACCGCCCAGCCAGACAGTCGCGGCTCGCAACAAATATTTCTAACTTATAACTTATTCGTTAAATATGAAGTGAGACGCATTATGCGTTTCAGGAGTAATAGTGCATGTTCAAGAGTTAAAGTACCGTTTTTAAATACAATACTCCGCAATTAAAAGTACAGCACACATATTATAAATATGCTTGGTGTACACCAAATAGAATAAAAACTTTTTTTCAGCGATGAATATGAATAATTCTAACCCGATATGATAATACAGACAGGAACGTTTCTGTTTGAGTTATACTTTATATTTCAGAAATATACTGCATGTTGACATGAAAAATTTTTGTTAAAAAAATGGTTGTACTACGAAAACAATGCACGTAAATTTAATGCTTTACTCATAAGGGCGATAAAATTCTTGAAGTACGTATTGAATGTCACCCATGCTATTATAGGGTGTTCAGGGGGCCGATTAAATATCGCCACCTTCTATTTGCACCGACGCAGTGCAACGCAGGTTCAGAGCAAGTTAAATGAGTCCTCTATGGCATTACATGAGTAAATAATTCCAAGCAGCGCAAGCAGACACAACGCAGGTGCAAATTTTGCGTTGCACCCATAAAAAGCGATATTTAATCGGCCCCTAGGATAACGTGTGCACTTCTGGAACCCTAGTTACTTGATTCCAATTGGAAGGTTACCGCCACATTTCTAATACGAACAAAACAACGTTAGTAATAATTAAAGTGTATATAGATTTAACGTAGTCAAAATTGAACGTCCTAGGTTCCAACAACACTTTTTTAAAAGTATTTGTATTGAAACAACATTCTTCAAATGTGCTGACTATATCACGAATCGACTACAATTTTTTTTATTGCCTCCAGCTGATGTAAAACGTGTCGCCTGAGGAGCTCTCGCATTGCAAGATACTGAAACAATACTTGCAAACGACATGCGAGGACCTCCTGATAGGTATGGACGACGCGCTTGTCCGCACAAACACACTGCGAGGACACACTCTGCAGTCGGCATGAGCCGCAGCCCAAGGCGAACAGTTGTGGCTGGTTACAAGTCGGCGTGATCAAAGGCTTTGATTTCATAGTGATAGAGGGATGTGTCGCACCAGCTACACCGTGAGCGACGGTCATGTTGCTCTGAACTGCCGGCCTCTCTCCCTGCAGGGTAGGCAACCTTGCCGTACACACAGGACGTCAGTACGTTCACGCCATGAGGCCATGCTCTTTGGTTTATACTGTATTTGCAATAGTTATTTTTTTAGAACTGAAATGAGAGCAGATTTAAAAAAAATCTGTACGGCAGTTTTGTTTAAATTGGTTTTTGCCGTATTAGCTAATTTTCTTACGGCATAAAATTGCACGGAATAGATTAAAAAGTCAAATAACCAGAATTTCGTTAATTACATAAATAGATAGAACCATAGCATTTATTACCTTTAAATAATCATCCAATATGGAGATTACGATCATAAACAAAACAACCAGACAGATTTTTTATATCTACTCTCGTTTAGGCGTAAAAATTAATATAGCTAAAATTGAGAAACTGAAAAGCATGAGATTAAGGGACCTCCACGGATAGGTTGCGTTTGTGTGTGAGAGGCAGGAGCGTTAAGGTTGACACTGACCGACGTAGGTTATGCACTATCGCCTTTCCGCGCAAGCCACTCAGCTGGCCTACAGTGCTTTACTATTATACTCTTTCCTAGTTGTCTGAAAAACCCATTTCTGGCCATTTTGAGGGACCAAAAAATCGAGTTTTAAATAAACGTGCCGAATTGTTGAGACTATATTCATACAGATTGTAGTGTGTGTTCTTTTCGCAGGTATGCAAATATAATGCGCGTTTAGTAGTTTTGTCAAAAAAAGAATAGTCACATCTCGCTGCAAAGTATTTCAAGCACTGCGAGGGAGGCGCGTTAAGGAACGTGCCTAGTTAGCAGTTTAGCGCCATTTCAGGATTATTTGTTTATTATAATTTCATAAAGAATAATACCTACGACGGTAAAACATTTTTGAAGCAAAAGCAAAAGTATCACTGTTACTAGTGTCGAAGTTCTGATACTGGAATATCAAAACAATTATAACATTGTTATATACCTCCATTTGTTTATAATACATATTATTCTACGGAAGAATTAATTTACCTATAGTAACCTAAATGCATCCTTTCTGATAATATATATATTAAAACCCGTTAGTAAAATTTTTGTGAGATATCCTATTAACAGCGAAGAGAGTTTTCGTATTTTCTGTATATTTTTCTCTTCTACACTCTAAGATACTCCCCTCCAGCCAATGTCTACCTTGTCATCCACCCTCAATGTGTCTTCTCAGACGATAACTCGCTCAGCTGTCGCTCCAAGTGTACGTCCGTCGACCGTTTGTACAGGTATCAGTTCTGGAGACTCTCCTTATGGACACGATTTACAGTAATTTTCAAGGTCAAATTTTTATTCCTTTACTTGTACCGGATATTTTTTCTTATTTTATACATAAATCAGGAAGTAAATTTTGCTGTTATAATTTTTTATCTCTCATAGATTTTGCGTAATGACGCGTAAATTTTAAAATTCCTATGTTAAAGTTTTATGTGCAACACTAGAACCAACTAATTCACCAAAAAAAAAAAGCTTACAGTGAATTACAGTGTCGTAGGCTACAAAGGCTAATTTATAAAATTACACACTAAGAAATTTTATATTTTAATTTTTTTTTCGAATTTTTGAAATTTTTATTTTCAATGTCAGCATTTTTTCCTTCGTTAGTCTGCTCTCAATGACATATACCACAATATGCAGCGTCAGTGTTTTATCCTTGGGTATCTTCATTTGTTTTTTCTTAAATATTATCTTTTGTATATTTCCTTTACTTATATCCTTATAAAATAGAGTCTATAAAACACGCATACGCAGCCATGTTAAACGACTGCTACAAGTTGCTACATTGTGAATTTTTAAATTTCTTTGTTGTGTGCATCTCGAATGTTTCCCAACTTTTACTTATGATACGTGTCTTGAAATAATGACAACAGTGAGATTATTGCTTCAGATTTTGAGAGTAGTTTGTCAACTTTGATAGTTGCACTGTCACTATAATTTTCTGCTTAGAAAAAGTACTATGACAATGATAATTTGTCAAGTATGTTGAACTTTTTGGGGATATTTTGCAACATTGTAATGCTGGAACCTAAAAAGAACATTTGTAAAATACTTCAAAATTGCTTTAAAGAAACATCTGAATTCCTTAATTTCAACTGAGCTATCGACGTGAGTCATATCTGTTTAACAATGAATACCAAATCATTCTGAAAATTTATTGAATTCGTTAACTAAACTAAGTCCTTAAAGAAATTAATGTAGACACTACATGCGGGTTAAAGCTGGGAAAAATATTTACATTGATTGATTTCAATGAGAAAATGATATTAGGTTTTCATGAACCCACATACGAAGTCTGAAATTACAGATATGAAAGTTGACTTGTATTTTACACGAATATTTAAGAACCAAAGACAGTTAAAATTTTTAATAACGGGTTCGATCCCCGGCTCCAGCCATCCTAATTTCGGTTTTCCATGGTTTCCCGAAATCCCTTCAGGCGAATACTGGAATGCTTCATTAACATAGGCCATGGCCGACTCCTCTCCCAGCTGCTGTCATTGTAGCAAGTTGTATGTCTCCGTGTATAATGGCCTCGCTGTAGACGAGACGTCAAGTCCACTTACCCTATCTTACTCTGCATAATTTCGAAAAAAAAAAATCCAGAAATTACGTTTTAGTTAATTACAAAATCATTATTTTGAAGCGGAGAACACCTCAGAACCTCAACTGAATAAGAATATATCATAAAAGAAGTAGTATCCCGTTTTATTTATTTTTTCCTCTTTGTAGGACGAATTTACGAAAAAAAAAAAAAAAAAAAAACCTGAAAGTGCTGTTTCAGACATTTAGATAAACATCAAACTGAAGCAAAACATACCTCGATATCTAAACTTTGTTTTATACGCTATCATACATCAATTGAGAACACAGTTTATTACTTTTCACTCTAAGATTATAATTTCGAAAAAATCCTTTCTTAGTGCTCACCTACGTTGCATGAGGAACTCCTGTGTAAAATGGCATTCTTCCATACTCACCGTTATAAGCTATGTTTTATTAGTCAGACTCAGCTCCAGAGTAGTCGCGGTTGCGCTCAAGACTACGGCAAGACTCACAGCTAAGTAATGCCTCTGCCTGAAAACTAAAGTTTTTATGCCCACCATAGTTGCATAGAGTTTTGATTACTTCAATTATCAGACAGCAAAGTGCCTGCAAAATCTACGTACGTGTCATTTGACAGTACAAGCATTTTACTATTCACTCTCGTGTATTTTTGCTGCGTATCAGGGACTGAAATAAATAACCTTCGTAGTTCAAGGTTAAATCGGTGTTTGGCGCAGTGGTTAGAGCACTCATCCCACCAATGTAACACCGGGTTAAAATCCGGTTAGAGTCGACTACTGATGTGTCGCGTTTGAGAAACATGAGAGTTTTTGCAGTTGACAGGTAGATTTTTTCTTATTATTCTTGTTTACCAGATACCGCATCCCATTGCTTCTCAATCATAGAACTTCATTTAATGTCGTTTGTGATGTTTGTTTTGAAAGACTTTTAATGTACAAGGACCAAGTCAGTATAATGCTCTATGCGTGTGACAACCTGTCATCGCGTACCATCGCCCCCGATTCGATATTATTTCAGCTCAGAAAAGTTTTTAATTTTTTGACGCTGTCCTACAGCTAAATAATAAATACTTGTTAGGTTTGTAAAGCAATGGGTTAAGTTTTAATGTATTTATGTAAGGAAACTGTGAGTATGGAATGCAGGTAGAGTTTGGAAAATGTGTAAAATATATAATATGTGTAGTTCAAATATTTACATTCAATCAGCTGCTGCATTAAATTAAGTGTTTGTGATTATGATGTTAGTAACCATATTGGATTAAATGGTAAATACACGTTCAAATTAGTGCAAGTCACAACATCCAACGGGGATTAAAACACTTTGTATTTCCACATGTGATCATAAGATATCAAACGGAAGAAAGCGTGTACCATGACGTTCCACATTCACACTACAGTCTACTTAAATATTACAACTTATACAATTAGGATGAACAGTGTTGTCTAACATTATGCGCATATTGTGTACACATGGATCACATTTTTAATGCTCGGCTGAAATGTAAAGCATATATACCAGATAACATGCTCAAAAGAAATCTACCCTAGTAACAGCGTCTAAGGCCCATTCATACACACGTAGCCTACATCTATATTAATTTTTCTGGTGTCTTATATTAACTCTTCTAAATATATTTGGTTAACACTAGTGTTTCTCCGGTCAATTTTAGGGATGAAATCTGTAGTAGAAAATATTTAAAGTGTGCGTATAGGCACATCATGTATTTATCTTATACTTTCATAAATAATACTTCAGGATCATGAGAGTGACGCGTTACAGTCGGAAAGACATCGCTCCAGTGACCTGACTTGCACGTAGAGACAACCGCAACATCGCGTTTGTTCTTACACGCTGAATATAAACAAGTGAATATTCTACTATTAGCATTGGATCTGTTTAACAAATAAAATCAGAGAAAAGCCGCTGTAATCTCTGTAAATAAAAATTAATGCATGTCTGTCTGTTTGTAATCCACCCTATTGCAACGAAACTTTAGTTAGTGGTTAAGCTTGCGCTAGCAAAGGTTTCTGACAAAAAAAGTCAATATATGCGTGGGAAATAAATGCGGAGGTGCACGGGGCCAAAACGAGGCACAGCACGAAAAACAATGAAACATTTTCTTACTCACATTATATACTTCCATTAATGTACCTCAACATTTTCAACTACGTACATAGAATTTTCCAAATTTGTATGTATAATATTTTGGTTTAGAAAATTAAAAATATTACTTTTACGGAGTTAATAAATTGTGATATTTTTATCAGAATAATTATTATTGCTTATATGACATTTGTTGTGCCCAAATTTAATTTTTTTGGAAAATTTTCTCAAGTACTTGTACTAAATATAATACCGTATTTCATTGAAAGTCACGGAAACAAAGCCGCAGGCAACAGCTGATCTGTGAATATTCAACGATTAACTTTAAGAATTTCTGCACCACGATATCAGTACATTCCGACTGATTAAGGTGGTTATTTAATGATTATCTTTATTGAATGAGCTGTATCCACAATCAGAGAAAACAAATTTCGTAATCAGAGAATGTTCACATATTCATGATAAAATTTGGAGTTCAGCACTGCGCTCTTATGGGGAAAGACACAGCACACCTATGAATACAGAGGCGAAACTTGCACTGTGTGGAGAACAAGGGCCACACGGACCAGTCATATGAAAAACTGGCCAGAAATATTTGACGAAAATATATCCTAAAGTTCCCAGCCACACTCAAACACGTCTGAATCAGTGTCAATCAATAGGAAATATTCCTCAACACAATTTGTCCTAAAAAGACACTAGTGCGCGCAGCAATGAAATTTCACTTATGTACATTTAACTTTTATCCGCCTCAAGACTTACCAGCTAGGTGACTTAATCACGTAAAAATTTAAGAAATTAGAGCTAACACACACAGTTGTGCATAAGATGTGATCCCCTGCGTTAATAAATTTGACTATCATTAACGCAAAAAAAAATCATACTTTGTAAAGTATCACGTATATAAATCGTAGGCCTAAGTTTATATTGTAATTATGTAAAATATATGGACAACAAAAACACAGAACTCTAATGAATATTTGAATAATGGTTTTTCAATATTGTAATCAATAACTTACGTAAAGTAACAAATTATTTAGCTAAAAACATTACGTAAATATTAATTTTTTAGTTTAATAAATTATTATTATGTGTTTCACATGTACTTATGAATTTAAATCAGTAATATTTAACTATACCAGATTTTTTTCATATAAAAACTTGCACAATTACTAGTTGATTGAAATTGGGAGAGGGTTTTGTTTATCACAGCATATTTTAACGATTGCATTCAGACCAAAATTTAAAGACAGTAGGGAAGATATTTATTTAAACCTAACTAAAATAGTAAATTCATTGAACAATTAAAAATAAACTAAGTCACTTCGATCTACAATCTCCAACGTTTTACGCATTTCGTAACACCGCTAAAAGTTTAACAGAATACCATATGCGTGACTCACGATTCTACTGTCTTGCCTTTTCTTCTGTTAAGGAAATGTTTCTATCGTTAATGTAATTTTCACTAACGAACTGACCTACATTGTAAAGTAGTTTATCGGGCTTTAGATTATTAGTGTTTAAAACGGCAAAAATCCATATCAACGTGTTATACATTCACTATTACACACAGAAATATTGTACTTAAATTACAAGACCGTCCAAAAAAATGTAGCTATTATTACTTTTTTTCCTCGCAATTTTAAGTGAGGATACGGTTAGTACTGCTTACTTATTGACTTAAGTTACTAATGAAGAAAAATCGGATAAATGCGACAAGAATAATATTTTCTGAACGGCTAATGTTGTCAGCGTGTGGCCTGTAATTGTCCTAACACGACTGACAGAAGCTCAAGATATAAGACTACGTCTTTATAGTTTGTGATATGAGAATGTCACAGTTCATGGCTATCAGTAAACGACACACCAGAGGAACGCTGCACGCCCGTTACTACGCCCAATGTAACGGAAAACGCCGCGTTATCAGAGTTTTTGCCCGCGTGGCGATGCTATCAATGCTAATTTGTGGTCCCATAAGTTCTCGCGAATAGCTCTAGCAATGGCCGCCATAATTGTCTATCGCTCTTATTTATAGACAGTGGAATGACGCGTTCCTCCTCTTCACTGCTGCCAGCCACTGAAAACAGAATTCTATGAAAAACTGAATTTGGAGAATATGAAAGAGCGAAAAAAAAAAATAAATAAATAAATAAAAAAAAAAATATATATATATATATATTGCACCCAGGTCGCAAATGGGCGTTTCAATGGTGCTCTTGTTTAATTTCTAGCCAACAACATTCCACAAATTAGTTTTTTTGTTTCACTTCTCATTAAAGATGTTAATAAATAACACAAAACAACCACGGCAATTGAAGGGAACAAATAATTTGTAACTATGACTTAGTTTCAAGTGTATGTAATTTAATTATCAGCTGAGTGTAAAAAATCTATAAATGTACATAATTGCTTTCACAATGCAGTAAAACATAAATCACAATTTTTTTTAAATTTCAATTTTATAGCTGCGTTTTATTTCGTCTTTATTACATTGGCTTCCTGACAGGCTTATGCGAGTTATTCCGGTTAAAGTGTGTGTAGTTATAGGTTCGCCTTAAAAATTTACTAAATCCGTCAACTAAGCATGGCATTTCTTGGAATACTGAAGTCTGTATCAAGAATTAACAACGTTTTAGTAGAAGTTTCATGTGATGTACTAAAATTTTAAAATGTAGAATCTTTTATAATTTTAGGCACTGTGTTTGCATCGGGACTTTAGCTCTATGACTGAACACTCAGAAATTACATTGAAGAAGTATTCGTAACGAAAGTATAGAAAAAACGGAAGAAAAATTACATGTAATAGAAATACGGTCCAAAATTTAACAGGTTTTTATAGCTCACGCGAATTATTTCAAAGGCAAATTTAAAAATATCAACTTAGATTTTACCTAAAAATTGCTTACTGTGATGAATTTCTTACAGCATAAATTCTACTTTATATTCTAAGAATACATTTATGCCTTATTTATAATTTGCCAAAATTTATTTCGCCTCTCTTTTATGTGGAGGTATAAAACTTAGTGTGGCAAAAATTTTACCTTACTTTTGGTACAAGATTACAGTGTAGTCTACTATAGACATATTTTTCCAAATTATTAAGGTGTATATGAAATTATTGGAAAATTTATCAATGTGCACAATTTTGCGTGTAGTTATACATAAATAGGTTAATTTTGTTATATAGGTATACCAATCTTTCAAAGACTCGATGGGTATACCATTAGCAAGGAATTGCATTGCGATTATTAAATAGGTTTATTTTGTTATATAGGTATACCAATCTTTCAAAGACTCGATGGGTATACCATTAGCAAGGAATTGCATTGCGATTATGTACACTGTACGGCAGGGAGCAAAAGTTTGATGTTGGGTGACAGCTTATTGGTCAAAAATAGCCTACGTTCGAGGAAAAGTATATATAGGGATTTACAATAATTTTTTTAATAATGAGAATGTTTAAATTCAAAGCTTGTATGCTGAATGAAATATGAATAAAATATAAATATAATAACACACTCACACACCTTAGACCAAAATATTTATAGTTCAGCTATTAATACAATTGCATGTATCTGAAATATAGTAATTGTCAGAACTTAAATACTAATATATTCTCTTAAATCACATCACGTTATTCGGTAGTGTACTTTACATTATCACGTATCTTAACTTTCCTTTTCACAAGAGGATATATTACGTTGTTAAATATCAAGGATATTTTCTTTGCATTTGTCAAGTAACTTAAACTTTGTTGCAGTCTAGGCCATAATATTTGTAACGAAAGCGTTCAGCTAAATTAACGAGTGGCCACCTCTAGTTCAGTACGACGTAAGTTGGCTGCAGTGTTCGCACATACTGAATCACTTCTCAAGTGCGACTTCACTTTAACACTATTTCCACAACTACGCTACATGCAACATCTCGAAAAACTTGAACACAGGTTTGGTTAATTTCATTTAAATCTCTTTTTTTAATTCTTTGCCAAAGCTACACGCAACTCTAGTAAAAATTGCATTTACTTATGGAAATAAGTTGTAGCGCTATATACAGGCCGTGAGGTGATTCGCAGATACCGACTGTGGAAGTGGATCTGATAAAACAGCTACTTAGGAAATATTCTTTGGTATAAAGTCGAATGGACTTACGTAAGGGAACGGTTTTAAAGGTCCAACATAACAGCGAAGTGGAAATAAATGTTAAGGTTATTCGTAGATGCGGACTGCGTCACGTGAATAAATGATAACAAAAGTAAGAGGGAAAACACTTGTTGGTAAAAGTTGTCATGCTCTTTGTTTACAAGAAGAATGACATGTTAGTGCGAACAATCTACCCTCACTGGTATTTTGGACCTTAACTAGTTAAATAATACCATGGCGACTTTTTACCACGAGTATTTTCTGCTAAGTTTCTGTCACTTAGTCACATGGTGTAGTACGTATACGCGAAATACCTGACATCCAGTGTGATGTGTGTTTGTGTGTAAGTGTAAATACATATATACACATCTGTTTACGTAACTCTGAAACGGACTATATGATATAGAACTCTGGTACTTTCTCATTGATTTGTGTTAACTTGTCTGTGGTGGTATTACAAACGAATCACGTGTTTTTAATAAAATATGTTACTAAATGCTTCCTGGCAGATTTTAACTCTAAATAAACTAGTTTCTATTGACAATCAGGTCGATTAAAACTGTACACATAGCAGCACTGCCTATGTGTGTCGTAGTTCGTAGAGCGATTTACAGATATTTAGTGACCCTAGACCCCAGCTTACACCATGTACGTATTGTAATTAAAATAATGAATATTGTTGCAGGAAATATAGGAGTTGAATATGCGTGTACGTCGCAAATAAATAATTAAGCTTACTAAAAATGAAATATGATTCACAATAATAGAAGAGAAATGTACATTCAGGTACAAACGGTTCATGGTAAGGACTTGAAACTTTCAACTTATCACGAATTCATTCCTATTACCGAACGTTAATCCTTTTGTGCTTAAATGCTTCTTGACTTGTACTTATAATATTACAAGAACTGGTGTTTATTTTAGTTATCAACAACTATAATTGTTTCGCGAAATTCATAACAAATACATGCTTAATAATACGCTTCTTGTTTTATTTTTGTAGTGTTAAATGTGCACACAGAGAGAAAGGTTTGGTTGATTCAACCGTACATATCTTTGTATATGGCCAAACAAGTATGTATTTTATCCATCAAAAGTTTTGTTGGCTGAACAACAAATGAAACGCGCTAGGTATTGGCTTTGTTGTCGTAACAAAATGCACATTTAACTGGACTAAGCCATCCTTTTGGGATAACTGTACCTGCCAGGCAACCAAATATTTGGTTGATTCAACTATTACACGCTTGTTTGGCCATATACAAACATATATACGGTTGAATCAACCAAACCTTTTTCTCTGTGCATTTTAGACGTAATGAGGGCAAAATGAAACACTCATACAGGAGTCCCGTAATATATTTATAACCACGAGAACCTGTATAACCTGCAATTTTCGCACAGCGGTAGTTTTAAAACTATGCCAAGCTCTCTGTTATGGTACGAAGCATTCTGAATTATGGTACATTGGCTCAAAACATGGTACATATACAACTAACGTATAACATTGCCGTTTCGTTTATAAATTTTTCATTACACAACAGTATTTTTTTTTTTTTTTAATTTTACACTACTGGTATTAAATATGTACAAATGGAATTAGATCATGCTTTGAAAATTACAAAATTTTGAACATTTGGCATTGAAAGATTGGCAGAATGATCATCCTCTTAATCCTCTTCATCAACTCATTAGATGGCTTGAAATTACTGAAGCAAGTCTCAATTTGTTTTCTTTCGTCGAGTTGTCAAGTATACATTACAATAAAAATCGTCAGAAATCCAGTAGGTACTCAGATTATGATACATTTGCGTACCATGACAGCGTCGTCATGGTACATGGTACACCAGATCAAATAATGGTACAAGTACCATGAATATAGTACGTGTAACAACACTGGATGGAGCGCAAGGAATGAACAACGCTCGTGATATCGCGCTGGCACGGAGGTTCAACAGCAGGATATTCAGAACACACGTGGTGTATCGCCGCTGAATGGCATCCACGTGCAGGAACACGCGTGCAAGTGGCCAGGACATGCTAGAAGGCAACCATGGCTGGGCGCTTATGTATGCAAGTAACGCGCATGCGCACAGCACGAGGCGGGACGTTCGTGTTGTCTGAGCGCGGGGGTCTCTCGGGGTCGTCACGTGATCGTCTGTATCATAACTGAGCAGTTGGCTCGCCTGATGGTGGAGACAATGACCTCTGCGTATGTGTCAACTGTACTGTGTGTATTGTCGCAGAATAGATACATTCACAGAAGAAAAACTGGACGTAGGTGTGCGACAATCAACCAACTCGCAAAATAATAGTGCAAACAGAATGTCCAAAGTATGTCCTACAAAAAGATCGAATATTAAATCACAATATTTAAAGGATAAAAATATCGCCAAATAGAACTTTATACAATGTTCAGAAACTAACAGAAGACTTTGAACTTTGCATAACTACGTCCGTACCCATATAAGATTACTTTATGTTTCGCTGTCATTTTAATTCTATTAATACAAATGTAAATGTAAAGATCACTATTATTACGCAAACTGTATTTACCTTGGACTACAGCACATGCATGCATGGCAGTTAAACTTTTATGCTACATTCACGGGGTAATCAAACAAATTAAAGATACAACTTTTTGATACATTTAAGACTACATACATTATAAGTTCAACATACAAGTTTTAATTTTAGAGCAAGTTAGATAATATTTCCGGTTCAACTGTAAACTCAATAGTTAAACTTATCTTTAAAGAAAAAGCTGGCATGCAAAATACTTGCACAGACATTAGGTTCAGGCAGGAACTACAATAAAATGTAGTAAACAATTACAACATATATTAAATACAGAAAGCCCTGACGCAGAGTTAAGTCACATTTCATTCATGAAGATCAGCGTTCGGTTCGCGATCCGGTCACCCAGGTTTCGGTTTTATACTGTTTTCGAAAATTTTTGCAGGCGAATGGTTTACATATCTATAGGTCATAGCCAAAAACTTCCACGTTCTCTATCTGTCATAACCAATGGCTCTGTCTTTAAGCCAGCCTCACACGTTGCCTAATTCCATTGCAGATTTCATGGCCATTTTTTGTCAGTGTTTCGTCTACCTAGTGAGTTACGTTCCTTCACCCTCCCAAGAAATCTTTATCTGGGCATAGCAATTTACACAAGCTGTCTATATCCAACCTCATAATAAACACATCACGCGAATCCCGGACTAATTTGGTGACGAAGGGGTTAGTTGCAAAATGTCATACGATGTAATTTTTCGAGCACAATGTGGCAACACTGCATGGCGATAGAACTTTCTCGCGTTCCATGTCCAGGTATTATTTTACGTACGTTACGTCAAGTAAACGCAGAGTCATGTTTCGACTGCTCGGTATTTTAACCCGCAGCCACAATACGCAGGTCAGAACAGTGGTAGTAAGTTAAGTATGATATCTGTGGAGCGCAGGAAGGGACTAACTATAATGCTATGATGCCACATTGTGGAGGAAAAATGTCATCGTACAACTTACTTTTCAGTCTCTTATTTTGCCCGTAATTCGTGTGGTGTGCAACTTATGAGGTTTTTTGGACATTCTGTATACCCAAAAAAGACTACCAAGGAATGTAATATAATGTGCTAAATTTTTCTGTTGGTAGTTAGGCCATTTTTCGACCCAGAAACCTCTATGACCAATCGCAGCTTCTTCATGTTGGCTCTATGGTCATAATTTTCCACGTCTGATTCGGTTCAAAATGGGGTCGACAACACAAAATTACGTGATTATTGACCGTCATTCATTCAGACACATTGCTAAACCAACAAAACCACTTAATTTCGTTTCTGATGGTAAGATCTAGTTCACCATTTACGCTTGCGTTTCCCAACTTTCTTAATTAACTAATCTTTGATTTAAATCGCGGTTAAAAACGCTTTCGCACATAATTTTTTCCGTCGCACATATTCACGATGTAAAGCATCAGTATTTTATGAAAGAAACACTTCTGGAATAGCAACGTTTCTCAGCGTTATCTGCTACCATGTTTGGTATCGTGTGAATGCGAACAAGAAAATACTGACAGTAACATGTGGTCCAGTGCTATATTTACGGGTATAGCATAAGGAAACAAAATTAGACGTCATGTGTGACATGCTTTAGTGACCTCGCAGTTGACGAGACGTAAAGAAAAAATTCCTACCTACCAACTTAACTACTTGCAATAACAGTGTCCGAAGGGACACGAACTAAGCAAATTCCACAATTATTATAAAACTTCAAATTTCTCTACTAAGCAATATTTCCGACCACTCTAGTACATATAATGAGAATTGTTGAGAAAAATTAAAATAATAAGTATTTATTAAGTGTTCAAAACGTTTTCAAAAATACACCTTAATATTGATGCTGTATTTGTACATTTCCCAGATTTTCTGGTCAATCTTAGAACAAGTGTTCGTAATGTTAAATTGCGCAAATTAGATTAAATTTTTTTGCAGCATAAAATAATTGCGTAGTATGTCAATTCGGTGTCATTGGCATAAGTTTACTCCGTCTAGTGTACTCACATAATTATTACGTAGCAAGCTGTCTAATTTTATGGGCATCCTAAAGCCTATAAGTGAGTAAGAGATTTTTTGGTCAACGCTCAACAGCGAGGTCTTTAGCGCTTGTGAGAGATGACATGAGGTGAGTATGGAGCAGCGCCGGAATGAAGGGGCGAGGGAAACGGGAGATCCCCGAGAAAACCCGCCGACAAGCGGCATCGTCCGGCACGATTCCCACATGCGAAAATCCGGGGATCGACCCCTGTGGGAATCGAACCCGGATCGCCTCTCGACCACCGCGGTCTCCCCTAAAACCTATAAGACAATGTATTCGTAATCCTTAATAGCCGCACAAAATTGTGTAAAATTCTCAGAGCATTACAAAACGTGCTCTATAGCACCTTGGTTATAACACTTTATATGCAGAAAATCATAAGCCACTAAAGAGAATTTGTGGTACTGGTTTTTACAACTTTGAGAACAGTCCTATACGTCACGTATCTTAGACGGCTGTCGTTGTGGTCTAGTCTTAGCTACTTATATATCTATATTCCCTCCCTGTTTCATTGCTATGCTCCGTCAATTTGCGGATGGGAACTGCAGGAGCACAGAATTCCCTTGCTACGCAGAAAACATAGTGAGGCAGTCACTCTTTATTCGCTTGCTCAACTGAAAACACGTACACAGACTGCTAATGTACCACAAATATTGTTCTTACATAAAATAAAGTTTGATGCTTTCTACTGTGCTAATTTGTCGTCAATAAATCGGAGAAGGTACATTTTGAACATGAAGAGATCTACAACCAGGTGAACTGCCCAAAACCCCACCCAAATATTAGCAATTGAAAATAACTGAGTTCTGTTGCTACAGTCTAGTGTACTAGAAACTTACATATTAATAAAGAAAACTTTGAAGAGTAGTGTTAACTAACCCACAGAATACCCAAGTAAAGAAAATAGCCGGAGAGTTAAATTATGTATTTTTAAAGTCTACGAGGCACTGCAGTAAATCACGACCAACTAACATCAGTTATTTGTAAAGTAAAAGATATCTAAATTCAATGGATACTGGGTCATTGTAGGAATATAGTGGAGAATTTTGTTTAATCTTTACACTCCAGTAAAATTAGTACATATATATGTGTTTACTATTAGTAAGAGTCTTTCACATGTTTTATCCAAGGTCTAAAATTGCAAGCTTTTGCTAAACGTTTTCCTGTTATCTGTACTCTATGCACTTACATTATTTCAACTGGGTTTGTTTTTTTCAGTAAACTACCTTTTCAAAATATGCTAATTTCTTATTGTTTTCGAAGCCTAAATTTATAAATAAAAATGTAATAATAAAAAAAACTCTTCGTAATTCTATTACACTCTCAAGTCATCAATCTCTGAGCTGATTACTTCAATTGGATTTATCAGAATTCTGTCCTAGAAGTTTTTCTCAGTTGTAAAATCGCTTTCATAGAGAAAGAGGTAGAGTTGACTCAGTAGAATTTCAGAGAGCCAAGAGAATTCAATAATATTTTTTTTTATTATATTGCAATGTTTTATATTTGGCATGCTTGTAAAACGAAAGGAAACACCCAACACTTCGGTTTGTAACCATGTTTCCATGAATATGCTCCCTCTCACACGATAGCAAGGAAAACAAGTTCGAACTCTCTTCTATGGCAAGCCTATACAGAGCCAACCCTTCCCAAAATTATACCTCTGCTCCACTCTTTGCCTCTTGTCCGACCCGTGCGACCTAACTTCTTACAAATGCAGGAACCTTGTTAAGCAAAAAGCTCCCGTGTGCGATGGAGGGCGCTTGTACACATCACACGGCCTTACATTTATGAGCATGAATGATTGATCATACGGCTATTGGAAATCCTGGTGCGCGCATTACGCGCCGCTGCACGACTGCACTTTTTTTGCCTCTTTCGCTGAAAGGGTTGGCTTGCTGCGCCACGTCCACACCTTTGCCCGGGAGTCATGAGACTATCGAAGAATGTAGCCGCTGTAACTATACAACTACCCCGGTGACTGGAGACGGCAGAAATGTGCAAGCGGCTAGCAGTGACTCACAACATCAATTATACATTAAATGAGACGGCTTCTCATACAAAGAATAATTTTGTATATTTTTTAACATTTAAAATATTACGCAGATAAGAATGTTTGGTATAGTAACTCGTAGCTTAGACGCATAAGTTTGTATGCGACAAAGCAATTGTCAAACATTTGAATCCTCTCTCCCTCTCTTTTTCTCTCTCTCTTTCTTTCTCTTTCTCTCTCTCTCTCTCTCTCTATATATATATTTTTTTTTTCTCTGCATATCTTAAATTTGCGAATTACCTTAAATTGGTTTCTATATATTTACGTACACAAACTTAAAAGAAAAGAGCATGTATCCTGAAATTTATTTTTAGGTATTTACGTTACCTTTATTTTAAATCAAAAACCACCTCTCTATGTCAAATGGTTCAGGAGATATGGATGGTTAATGGAAAACACGTTTCATTGTTTACCGGCTTTCAAAGACGAATTTTGAAAAATTCTAAAACTACTTTTTAGACATTTACATGAGCACGATTCTGATGTGAAGATCATCTTGATGTCTTAAGTGGTTTAAGAGAAATATAGGATTTATTGAAAACACATTTTTAACGACTTTTCACCCCCCTTAAATTCCAAATTTTGAAAAATCGAAAAATTATGAAATATGCATTTTCTTAGGCAATGTTTTGAAATAAAAATATTAACAATTTATCATCAATTTAGAGAGTTATTGAGAATTTTACGATAACATGTTTTGCCCCTTTTCCCCCCTTTAATTTTCTATTTTCGAGATATCCTTCCTGAATAGGGGCCTACGCTGAAAATTTCACGTTTATAGGTCCAGCGGTTTGGGCTGTGCGTTGATAAGTAAATGAATGAGTCGTGCACTTAATTTTATGTTTAGGGATATGTGGTTAACTGGTTTATTTGACTATCTAAAAAAAATCAGTTCATGTTAAATATACATATTGTTTGAGTGACGAAACCAATATTTGAAGGATTTCGTATATTTTTCAGGCAACAATCTTTTTTTTTATGAACTGTTGTGCCATATATGAACGTTTGACTAAATCAAATCTGTTCTCTTTGTAGCTACATATACGTAACGGTTTTAATTTTGTCTATACAGTTCCTGTACGTGCTGCTTCCGATAATTATACGTGATCCGCATTGCAAAAAGACTACACTTGGTGTCTAATCATTTACAAACTTTCTTGTTGTTCTCATTTTATTTGAACCGCCAAAAAGCCGATATATTAGAGGTGAGCTCACTGATAGATACATATTTGTAGGAAGTCTTCCTTGCAAAATTATTTTGTAACAACCACATACGAATTTTCAGATGGCCATAATATTTCAGTAGTGACAACGAAACATTTTTGTTTTGACCACAAAATAAATTTTTCAGGGTAAAAGCCCACAAAATATTTTATATCCGCCACAAAATAATTTTCGTGCTCAAAACCCTCACTTCACACTACAGAGATCTAGGCTCAATTCCTGATGATCTTCCGTAATTTAGATACTTGGTTCTCGTCGAAATTTCGCGTGTTCTCTGTGTGATAATTTAAAACACTACTTTTGTTTTTTTTTCGCTGCCCTTGACCTCATTTCACGATTGTTTACTGATCACCTAGTAACTGGATACCACGTCACATTACTTCATTAGCTCAATCTATTAAGAAGGACCCAATTTACAGTTTACTGGTTTTTGTAGAGTGGCAAGTATTTTACTAGCTTAACATTTTACTGTTATTACAATCCTGGCAAGGATACATTTGCTAGCTTGAAGAACCCTCGCTGCATTCCAAAGGAGGTTTTTTATTACTCTTTCAGCACAGTAAAATCACATACACGGAATAAATTATTTTGTTGCAGCTACAAAACTTTTTGTGGGTATTCATCCTGCAAATTTTTTTTGTGGACACCACAAGAACATATTGCTGTCACCACTGAAAATTATGGCCTCAACAAAGTCATTTTGTGGTCACTACAAAATAATTTTGCTGGGGAGACTTCGTACAAAATTTTTCTTTCCGTGTACAAATAGGCACTACCGTTAGGCACATTCATGCATTTTTCAAGTGTTCAGTTATCAATATCTTATGTTATATATCAGTGTTTTCACAACACTATAATAATAATATTGTGTACTTTCTGCATATGTAGTGACTCAGTAGAGCAGCCATTACAGCTGTATTGGAACTGTAGGTTCATTAATATTACTGTAATGATCCCGTAGTTTCTTCACTACACGTTGTAATCAGCAGTTAACGCAGTGGCTTAGAGACTTACGCTTCATACCACAGTGATCCGGGATTGATACCGACGAGGTAAATCAAAACTTTTGGCATGTGGAGATCCTTCCTGACATATTCCTAAGTGGATGGGTTTTAATTATGAGATCTCCCAGGACCTCCACTCTTTAATTCCGGCATTGATTCATTCCCACATCATGTCGTTCCTACCACAATCTATTCACCCATTAGTTCAATATAAATGCAATAACTTTGCTGTGCCTCTGGTTATCGTGTTAAAATTGCTGTAGTGACACTGCAACGCCCTTACAAAATATGAAATGTCACTCCGGTTTTTCACCACTGTCAGGTTGATTTTTGTTCGCTTTTACCGTAGTTGTTATTAGTTGCAGTAGGCCTGTCTGAAACATAGCTCTACTGACCAAGTAAGAGATCTCACAATTGCTGTTGAGACCACAAAGTGATTTCTCTATAGCAGTATTGACTATATAGTGAATTAGCTATGTATGTAACATGAAAGGTTTTATGGTTTTATGACTTTATTTTCGCATAATGTTCTGCCGTCTCCATGGAAGGAATGTCTTCATCTACGAAGAACAGCGCAACTCATAGACAAGCATGTCAAACTATCAAACTTGCAAGTCGGTGTTATAAAGGCTGTTCGTCAACTAATTCCTTAAAGTGGACTTCCTATGAGGTCTGAAGCGGTAAGGACGACACATTACGCACATCACGCCTCACCCTGGCCTCTATGCTCAAGTAACTGAACTGACGTTTTCCGATGACTTGTCTCTATGAGAGATTCGGTGGTAACCCAGTAATGTTACATAATATCAATTATTAAGGTGTACTGTACACACCTATACATACTAAAATATTCTGCCCCAAGATGATCATATGTAAAGACAGCAAAACACACCCATTTTTGCCGTTTAGGCAGCTAAAGATTAGGTTTTAGAGATAAGTTGAGGCACTGAAATGACATGCACGCATTTGACGATCTTCGGACGATATTAGTAAGGAATGATCCATTCGTCCTTGACGTGCGTTGAGTAATTTTCAAATAAACTTGTGCCGGCACAAGCACTGCACATCACTTGGCGGCTGGGGAAGGCCCCGAACTTAGACTCTATATAGTCTGTTCACTCTAAACTGAGCATTCCCCAACACTTTCAATATCCAAAAACACTATTTTACTTGAGTCAAATATGTTCAGTTTCGAGATTGAGGGGATGTTTACACTGGGTATTTGTTCCACGAAAGTTTCCCGGTCAAGAATATTAATGATGATTGCTAAATGACTGAAAAAAATAATTAATCAGTGCTCACTTTATCGTGAACATTCCATAGATTTAATATCATTGGAGAGACTGTACTAACATTTACGACAAGTATCACATGAAAGTGTTTTCGGACCTGTGTCCATACAACATTTTTTGTTCCTCTGGATTTTGGGATTGTTTCTCCAAAATAATTACATGCAATTTGACAACATCCTATGCAGTCGTTATGCTAAAACTTTAATCACAGTTAAATTATCCTAGATTTATTCCCACATATATGTTTCACGTGTTACAATTAATCATCGTAACCTACGTATGGAGTTTAGGTTTTTAAATTATTTAAACCTGGGACTTACCATACATGTCAGCGCATTCCCCTGTGTATTTTGCTACGACTTCAGTTACCAGAGGAATATATTGACATGCACTGGCTGTTCACAATATAATAGGAAATTTAGCAGACTGCATTATTAAGAACTAGCTGGTGCCCGTGACTTCGACCGTGGCATTTTCAATTTAATGTGATAATATTTCGATAGTCAAAAAGTTTTTAAAATGCCCAATGGTGTAAAATGAAGTTAAGGGCCATTAATAACTGACCGTTAAGAACAATTTTGAAATAAGTAAAATTGGTTTCACTAAATTTTTTGGGTACTCCATTCTGCAACTTAACTCATTTTTGCCACCTCTCCTATTTTATGTCATAAATGATTGCAACCACTTTCTATACTACAATATTAATTCCCTGGGAGCTCCAAACACTGACATTATCTTTTAAAAATGCTTTATATTATTGTTAATCACCAAATGACAGGACACTAACATAAAAAATGACGTACTTCCCATACAATTTTTCGCCGTTTATTTCTCTTCCTTAGGTGACGAATATCCTAAAACGCTGATACGGAGGAATTTTATTTATTAACTGAAGAATAATGACATATTTACAAGTTGAAAAATTGCGAATTACCATACACAATTTCGTACTTTAAATTATAAAACGACCTTAAGGAAAAATTAAAAATAATTGTGCTCACTTAAATTATTTGAGAACTCGTGTGCAAATTTCAGTGCTTCTAGACCCATCGATTTAAGCTATGCGTTATATGTCAGTCAGTGTTAAGACAAATTTTAAGTAGTAAAAAAATTTAAGACTTTAATGTTATGTAACTACAATTGTTAATATTTGAGTACGTATGAGCCTTAACACTGTGTTCAGTTGTACTATGTTGTGATTACACTAACAAAAATATACGGGAATAAATTCAATTACAGAAAGGAAAATATCCAGGTATTTAAAAGTGCTATATTTGCCGTGAACACCCTATCCTCTCAACATACCTAGCCTATTAGCATATAGCTGTACGGCCAATGAAAACACTTCCGTAACTACAGCTCTCTGTATCCAACTACAGGGGAACGCTGTTAGACACAGGCTGGCCGGTGGTTGGTGTAGTGGAACCAGGGGTGTCCAACCTTGCGCTGTGTTGAGGCATGCTCTCAGGGGGTGATTATCCCTAATAAGTAATTACTCTTTTGTTGCAGTAGCGACTACCGCCTCGTGGGAGTTCAGCCGAGAGGGGTGGGTGGAGGTAGGGTGGTCTGGTGGCGTGGAAGAGCGACGCGAGAGGGAGGCGAGTTTCATCTCGTTAGCGATGCAGGGATCGGCGTTATTAATTCACGATGTTCAGAGGACGCACTGCAAGCAGGGTTGAGGTGCTGGCTGGCGTGTAGAAGGCTTGCAAGGGGGAGATTTCTGCGGCAAAGAAGATTCTTGTTTCGCAAGGCTTTTGACGCGCCGTTCTTCTTGACACGGTGTGACCTCACCACGACGCATTCATTATTCCTCGCCGGCTCGTTTACTTATTACGAGACTCTGCCACGAGAGCACGCCTCCAGTCCTTTGTAATAAACTAGTTAGTTCTCGCATGCCAAGGGCTTTGTACAATCTCTGCTGACTGCTTCATTACACAATTTACACTCCATTAGGCAATTGTTTATTTAGAAAATAGTTCATTCTAGCGTACCAAAATTCTAACTGTAACAGAAGAGTGGAAAACAAACATTTCCTTCAAGTGTCGCGTTAAACGAATTGGCGTTAGTTGCTGGTTTGTAATAAAATGTCTTGTTATTGGCCTTTCGGAACATTTATTTATTAAAAACTATGGTAATTACAAGCATTAAAAATGTTTCTTGGTACGCTGGTATTGTGCATTCAATTTCGAAAGGTAACTTTAAAGCGAAACACTTAATGAACATTACGAAGTAAATAACAGTTTCTTTCAGATACATTAAATGATGTTTTTCAAGTAAGAAAAATATCTTAAATCCAAGCAAAATCTGTCTTTCAAGATACATAAAATGAAATAAGTTAAATGAAATTATTTTCTTACATGCGCTTTCATTTTTAATTACTCAGTTGAGTGTCTCAATATCTTGGTTATAAAAATTACTAGTAAAACTGTTAGTAAGTTAAAATTTTAGTTACGTAATTGTTTTTTCATAAACGTATTTTTATTTGTGAAAAAGTAACAACTTGCAACTGATTATATGGATGACACATATCATGTTCTATTTACACATGCGATTATGTATATACACATGCGAATGTATATATACACATGCGAATGTGTGTATGTATATCTGTGTGTAGGTGTGTGTGTGTGTATACAGGCTGTAAGGAAATTTACATTTCAAACTCCGGTAGGTGATTCCCAGTGAAAAATTACGCAGACACTAATTGAAACAATTTTAAGACAAGCGAATATTCAAGGAGGTATGATCCCTTGAAAATCTAGTTTAAAAATAGTTTACTTTACCAAATGTCAAGTAAGGTTAGGCGTTATGTTACGATTCTGTGGCTGATTCAATGTGTTATTGAGATATTTAACTTAAAAAAAATTTAGCCTTTAAACCTTACCGGCCACACTCTTATAGCAAATATTACTTTGCCGTCAGGTATTGCATACATTTCGTGTTGTCTATTCAAACAGTACATCGTAGGAAACAAATAAAATATCCTCTAGTTTCCAGTTCCTAGGATGCACAGTTTACCCGAAAATGCAGATAACTCTTGGTGTGAAAACAATACAACGCCAGGTATGTAGGCATAAAGCGCTACTTCTGAGAAGGAATTGTCTTATATATGCACTGTACTCCCAGAAAAATGCAGCCTGTGATGTACTTGTTTAGAAGTATACACCTAAGTAAAGTTCAGAAACCTTAGGTTAGGTTCGGTAAATTCGGCAACCAAATTGGTTTTGCAGAATTTTAAAATCAGAAAGAGAATCGTTCTTTAACCCCTAACCTTCTATGAAATTTTATCAAATTCCTTTTTTTAATCTCACCTTTTCAACGATTCATACCTTCCTTTTTATTCACTGCTTTTCAAAGTACCTTATATTATGTCTGCTTTTTGGTACACGAGAAATCACAGAAACAAATGCAAAATAAACTCACACACAGTGAGTCCTGGGTTAAATTGAAGAAGAAAATACTGTATAATTAGCAAAAATGTTGTTTGGCGACATTTTACTTGCTCAAAGTGGAGGCACTGCACGGAGTTAAGTCCCTTCTAGGCGCTCCACGTCCAGGTGTTGTTTAATGTATGTTGCGTCAAGTAAATATAGATTCATGTTTGGATTGCTCGGGATTTTAACCTGCGCTTATTAACTTCTGGTTAAGGCAGTGATAGTTACGTTAGTAAGATATCTGTGAAGCGCAAGAGAGGACTAACTACAGTGCTATGTAGCCGTATTGTGCACGTAAAATGGCATCGTAATACATTTTGACAATTACATTTTGGTCTTCAATCTAGGCCAGGTTTCGCGTGATATATTTAACATGCGGTTAGTTCTGGACATTCTATGTATGTATTGTATGGATGTATGGTACGTATGTGTGTGTATATAAACGCACATAAATAAATAAATAAATATATATATATATAATACATACACATATGCAAGGCTTACACTTGGGCTAATCATCTAGAAAACAATTTGTAAGTGCTTGTGTATTTATTTACACAGCATATGACTATTTGAAAAGATGCTGATTTTTAAAAACCAATTGGGATATTAGTTAAGGGCTTGTTCCCGAGTTTTTATCAGACTGGTGCCAATAACTCAAATATTCTTTAACTAAAAGTTTTGAAAAAATTAGAGTCAATGTGCAATCACACGATGCACAATACTGTGGACGCGTTTTTTTTTAGAATAATGTACTATTCGCCAGCAATAAAATAATTTCCTTAGTTTTTGCTTATTTTCACGACGAAAAACGTGATACTTTGGGTAATGAAACCTAAAAAACTGTTCAGTATAATTCTACAAAAAAATTCAGCTACAAATTATAACATATAAGTGTCAAAACTGTGAAGCGAAATTTTGATATGAGTATTAGGTAGCAATAAAAAAAATATTTTCGAAATCACTGCAAAACTCCGTAACAAGGCCTTAAGCTATGTTTATTTTTGTAATTATATTTAGTTTCTGATGGGAGGTGTCTAAGTAATCGTATAACTAGAATACAACAACAAAATTATACACACAAACACACACCCACACAAACTGATTGCAAACTATTTTCCGGGAATCGGTGAACATTTTCAAACGTTTTATGAAGTCATAAACTGGCAGTTGAATCAAATTTGTCTCTTTGTAATAAAAAAAAAAACTAACAATTTTTAAACGGGTGGCTATGAGAATTACATAACTTAAAACGGTAAGCAGAACTAGATAACTGATAACAACTTCGAAAATAATTGTGCTGACTCGCACTGTAGTTTTAACTTACATATGTTTAGTTTTCAAATTCCATACTGCTAGGGATGTCAATATTGAAAGGTGAACTTGGAAAGGATTGCATGTAAGAAAGAAACGTGTTACGATTGTCTTACAATTAGCGACCAAGTGCAGAAATAAATGTACTTCTAAACAGATATATTTTTTTAAATTGCTTCCCTAAACAAACTAGTGTAACATGGTATAATTAAATATAAAAATAAATATTTTAGTGTAAATGAGACAAGGTGTTGTGTGCACAATATTCCGCTATAAATTTCGGCCCTGCACCGTCACGACTGGCTGCCAACTGTGGTGATGTTAAGATGACTGTACATAGTATATTATTGATGATGCGCGGAGACAGTGAAGAGATAAGGTTCAGCTTTCCACACTCGACGGTAACAGCATATATTCGCGGTGCGCCAAACTGACGTGCAGTGTTTCCCTGTTACTCATTTTCCTATTGGACTTAAAGCGACGACCCTACAATTTTATTTGTGTTAAGTTCAACGCATTCTTCCAACGTTGTCTTTTACGAATCCGAGTGGTATTTTTCCACTTACAACTGTCAAAAATCGCAGATTTTATACATTTTGAGGGGCCCCAAAACTAGTTTGTAACAAGCATGTAGAATTTTTTAAGATGTTTTTTTAATTTCGTAGGTAAACATATTGTAAATAAGTTGAGTTGTTTCGCATATAAAAGAATATGCGCGGTACGCTGCAGCACTGTTCTTGCGTCAGGTGCGTAATAAGCCTCCTGAGAAGAGAGAATTTTAAAACAAGTGTTTCTGAGAGAAGTTCTCAGAGGAAAGGCATGTGTTAGTTAAGGCCACGATCTTTCAATTATTTCAAACAATTTCAAATAACTCAAATATTTTATAACCAAATATTTTTAAAAAATTTGAAACTGCTTACAGTCATACGATACACAATTCTGCCAGAGCGATTTTTTTCTTTCAAATAATGTACCGTTTGCTAGCAAAATATTACTTTGCTTCATTTTGGCCACAAAATATGTGATATTCCACGGGCAAAAATCTAAAAATTAGTTTGGTGTTTTGCGACAAAAAATCAGATACAATCGATAACATATATAAGTGCTAAAACTGTAAGAATAAAATTATTTTATATGTATTAATTTGCGTTAAAAAATATTTTCTGAAAAAATGCAAAACTAAAGAGCGAGGTCTTAAGGCCTCTCATATAGAAGTGATGATGAGCGTGGTGAATAAGCAATAATCAGCCTTACAACTCACGCTTTCATCGTTGTAGTCCAATAACACGCAAATAAGATCTGTACTGTATGCTGTTATAGCCAATGTCAAAAGCCTAAAAACTATAGATTTAATTATGTACTTTCCTCCTTTACCTGCAGCAAACTGAGCGTCGAGGGTCTAAAAATACCCCTTTTAGCCATGTTCACTGTTTTTAATCTCTATAATGACATACGATAGGAATAATGAAAACATGGCGTTTGTAAGCCTACATGTTAGCTTTGTATCGATCGTGGAAAAAATACCGTATTCCCAGAGCAGTTATTTACGTCGATAAGTTATATTCGCTAACAAGGATTGTATAGAAAAACTCTTGCTAGCGACTCGTCGTAAGAAATACGCAGTTCTGTGATTCTCTCTCATTGTTGAATTTGTAGCAATTATGGCCTTCTGAAACGAACTTGGCTACCAAGGCTCGCAAATTAAGCCAGTTAACATAGGATTATTGCAAAAAAATGCGTAAGAAAAGAAATGGTAACTAAAAAAATTCAGTAAGAAGTCACTATAACCTGAGCGAGTGTTTATTATATGAATTTTAAGATATTATTTTATACGAAATTAAACACAACGTAAGATTATTACACCATCCGTTCCTGCAGTATTTGATGTGAATAGAAGGGAAAGCTAGAAGTGAAAAACCTTGAGATAGAATAACAAAAACGTCACTGAGCAAAAAACTTTACGGGATATATTCAATACACAAAAAAAATTCATAAACCAAAATTTTGCTATAGAGGGACAAAATCACTTATTGTTGCCAGCAAATATACAGAGCTTTAAACTGATAGTTATGTTGTTTGTGCATTGCTTCTGTAACGGTGTTCGTATGTAAACAAACATACGTCTAACGAAATAACAAATCCCACTACAACGTTTTCCTTACGGTATTGCTAGCTAAGTTCAGCAGTCGGTTGATGGTACAGGGAACTCCAATTGTTTTAAAAGAACTGTTGTCCCTTTAACAAAACTTTTTTTTTTCGCAGTGGAAAGTGCCTAAGAGCTTCCTGATGGCCACAGAGGATGGATAATAGCCAGCGGAGAAAGAAGGGCATTGTACTCGTATACAGGCGCTTACTTTAACGGCTGGGGCGGTACAGCTGTTTGTTTTCCCTGAGATCAACTGGCACGTTCTACTCCACGTGCTGTACCAATTCCTAAAACCTAGTACACAGGTACAATTTTCATGAACATGAACACGAGAATCAATAATGTACAAGAAAGGAAACACAATAACTAGAATTGTACCTAGTAACCTACAAAATTAATTGTTTAGATCACGCTGCCCATTTTCTTGTGCAAGAAGGTGTACATCATTAAGACTATGATCCATTATTAACACAGTATTTACGAATATTATTTTTTATTCCCAAATAAGGGCAGATATAGAAAAACTGTTACACACATTTCTTTACATGTTTTACTATGTGCTGTATTTAAAATTTTCCTTGACAAAACTATATCGAGTTAGCTAGTAAGTTCATTAAATGGAATTTCCTTAATTGCATAATTAGCTGACACCATTGTGTATTTTGTATTCTAATATTATTAGTGATGATGATGATGATTATGTGACTTACTGTGTGTAGGTGACTAAGGTGAGTTGAGAAAGGATTAATTTGTAAGATAATTTCTATTTGCATGAGATACCTTTCCTTACCACAATGTAGATACTCGTAGGTTCATCATTAAAACATAGGCACCACATCTCAATTGATAGAGCAATTTATTGAAGAAAATGAAAATAAATAAAAGAAAATTTCTAATATATCTCACCCTAGGTTAAACACAGAGTTTAGACACAATTTACTGTAAAGTAGAAAATATCTTGAGTTTGGTTAAAGTTGTCACTAGGTTCTATTAAAATTCCTCGGCTAGGGATAAAATTAAAATTTAAGTTCAAGTATGTATGTTTGCTCAGTCGGTTTACATGATATTCTGACACAGGACCTCTGGGTTTGAGCTTGTTGGCAAAAATTAGGCACACCAAACTCATTTAAAATTAGTAGACGAAAAATTTTATGAAATAAATTTTGATTTGAATATCCAAGTCAATATTTGAAATGGTCGGCCTTGTACACAAGATGGGTAAGCGTGGGGACGCTACAGGCGTACATATTCAACATGACTATCCTTACAATTTAGGCTGAAGGTCTCGTCGTCTTCATGACACTTCAAAAATTAGACTAATTATTTTACTGATGACGGGCCTCTTCTCGAAATGGCCTAAAACTGACGGACATACTGTCCTCTATCTATTGAGTTCCCAAGCCTAACCTTAGGTTGACGGCAGAACTGAAAATGTTTCATTTTCTCCTGGGCCGATTCTGCCGCATGCTTCACCTAGCAAAATTCAGGGAACTCTCTCTGTTCTGTACAAAACAGCATATAATCAATGTTCTTCTCCAAATTGGAAGCCGTTGCCTTGGCAACCAATCAACAAAAGAGGTATAAAACTTGCAAACTGCTCAGAGAAACCTCTCTGGAGCAGATAATTACTCTATACCTAGTAAGTTAAACTATAATTATACTATGTACAATCATATGGTAGTAAAACATTTTAAACAAGTATTTCAAATTTACGTTAAAATTATTTAGCAGATGTTAGAATAAATTATGAAAATATTCAAATAAACAATTATGCAAAACTTTGATAATATTAACATATTCATAAAATATTTGCAGTATTTTCAAAGAAGAAAAGTTATAAGAGTGTTTTCAGAAATTCCATAACAATCTTAAATAGCTTTTAGATAATTTAACGTCTATTACAAATAACTAGGAGTGAGAGATTTTCTTAATTTCACGCAAAACAATAATAACATTAAATTAATTAAGTTGAACAAAAATTACTATAGTAAGGTGGGAACTGTCAAAACATTAAAACTTCTGATGCTTTCTATAATAGCAAAGTCTTTCTCGGTTTGTTATTTCATCAAACATAAATAAACTTTAAAATCTGTGACGATCTCGTTACAGTATTGAAATAAATAGTTAACATAACTGTTTTAACAAAACTGTCTGACTGCTCTCGTTTAGAATTTAAAGAATTATCATTAAATATGTAGAAATCTTTCATCGTGGCCTTAAAATGTTTAATGCACCTCTTGAAGCTGCATTTAGAGTGTTGGAAGTAATTTATACAATATTTTTAAAGCCTGCGCCAAAGATAAACCATAAAATATAAAAATGGGAATATCGTCGGCAGCAGATAATATTCTAGTTTTAGTAACATGTTGCATGACCCAGCAATATTTCTCCAATTTCTCCTTTTGTCCAGCTAGACACTATTTCTTTAAAAATTCTTCGTATTTGTAAGAAGTTTCGTTGAAAAATTGTTGAGCGTGCTATAAAACTGTTAGTTTGAACTTTATTTTGTAAACAAGAAAGGAAACGGATAATATAACCGTACCTATCCCACACTAACTAGTATACAAGTCCTTGTATACTAGCCACTAGTATGCTCGGTGGCTGTTCACGCGATACAAGTTTGTTAATAGTCAAAGTAAACAAGGTGTTGACCTTCTTGCGCAATAAATATGCCCGTGTGTCCTGGGCTAAAGAGTTAATGGACGCTAGTTTTTCTTACGTTTGAGGCATGTAAACGGGGAGGTCGATAAGTCGAATATAACACGTACGTCAAACACCGCATCGCCTCTAGGCGCGAAAGACTAAACTAGCGTCCAGTGTTTTCGTAGGAACAGTTTTTCAGTGGGACAACAAGCGATGACCCTGTTATTTTATTGTGGAAAGTATGTGGTAAAGTTCGAAGCAGGTTTCTGTGATTTCGTTTTACGATTACGGTCGATATATTCTCAGCTACAGTAACGTGAAAAAGTCATTTTCAGCACTTCTGAGGAGCTTGGAAAAAATGTTTTTTAATTAGTGGACGGCATTTTTTAAATCATAGGGACATAGTTTGGAGTGTATCTTATTTTCGTAGATAAAAGCATACACTACCAGCTACAGTACAGCTCACGCACCGGGTCCACAAACTCCTAAGGTGCAACGGATCGTAAACTGCCATCCGAATTAACTACACACTCTCTAAATCTGAATTAGTGGATATTCACTGATTCGTGCCAATATATTAAATAGTTTTAAAAATTTAATTAGTGGGAAACCACTGTTAAATCGGTGATAATTCACTGATTCCAATGAAGAGTGCCAGCATTACACAAGTTAATCAGTGAATGTCCATAGATTTTCCAGCAATTCATCACTGATTCAATAAGTGAAAACTGTTCTTTGAAAACTTAAAAAAAAAAAAAAAGATGAATCTTTACTGATTAACTTGTGAGATGTTGGTACTCATGAAGGAAATCAGTGAATATTCACTTATTAAAAGTGACTATTTTCATTGACTGAAAATGTTGAAACTGCTCCATACATCAGCGTGAATCAGTGAATATTCGCTTATTCAGATTTAGAGTGTACGTTCATCACAGGCAGTAGAGTTTATTTCCCACTGAGTTACTTGTGTCAATACTTCTTTGCTACACGTGTTACTATTCCGCGCATTGGTTCATGGGAAACAAGTGAGGAGGCAGTCACATGGCCGTCCAACAGGACCCAGAGATCACCCAGAGTCCAGTGTTTGCCCGGGCAACTTAACAGGCAAACGTTCATTGCAAAGAAAAAACTGTTAAACTGCACGTGGTGCTTATTAGAGTGGCAAATATGGTTGTATGCTTAAATGTACATGTCCTGAGATTTTAAAATGTTTGTTGCAATAGGAGTTTACAATTAAATTTTATTGGATTGTGAACATATGCCATTGCTCATGATTAGCTGATAAAACCTGTGTTGAATGGCAATGTACGAAAATGAACAAGGGAAAAAAAAAACAAATATTTTTGTGTGCGTTTTATATTGTTTTTTTCTTGTTCGTTGTATGTCAGTCAATGAATAAAATAATTCAATAAAATACATCGAAATAACCAAAGAAAGAACTTAAGTTAAAGAGCATAGCCAAACAATAACAAATGCTACGCATGCTGTTTGAATAAATTTGCAAACACAACAGACCGGACCCTTAAGAGTCCTGCATGCAGATTCTACTGAAATTTGAAAGTTTTGTGAAAAGACTTGGCAATTAATAGTGTGGATATAAAGGAATGGTATATAAGTAAACAGAAAAGGCAAAAATACTAAGATAAGTGAGAACAGCGTGAACAGAAATAAATACCAGAAGATTAAATCACAGCTATACAATGCATTGCTATACTTTTGTAGGTAAATTTGTGATACGTGCAAATGGAACGATGATGGTCTGTGTGCAACAAAATCTGTCAAAGAGTAACCTTCTCGAAACTTTGCTTGTATCATACCTATTTCAGGATTTTAATTTATCTCTGAAACTTACTTTTAATGCAGATATAAGGTTGAAACTAATGTTTTCGTGGCAAATCTTTACCGAAAGGATGCAGGTAAAGAATATTAACAGTGACTGTAGACACGTTCATTATATTTGTTTTTAATATTTTACACAACACATGCATTGAATATCTTATGGACACATGTTGTCGAACGAAAGACAGCATACAACGTAGCCTAGTCAAAATATAAGGAAAATGGGGCCAACAAATAAGTATAAGTAATAGTATTTCTGTAAATTGTGTCCTACTGAGGAGATCCAGGTTAAAACAATAGCAAGAAGTCTACAGCCCTAGTGGATTTCCTAATAGATATTTACACTTGTTTAACTATACATCTGCGCGTATTTTGGGTTACTCCGTCCTAAGTATCATAGTTTATCAAAAACCTTTCTAAAAAATTTCTTTCGCGTTAGATAATAAGCATATTTGTAGGTCTCATTTAACATTATTTAATTTAAATTAATGCCCAATGTGTTCTTAAATTATACCGATGGAAATATATTCAATTTGTTAACTGAGAATAAATGTTTTCACATAACAATTTTTATGCCTGAATTACATATTTTGAAGTAAACATGTTTTCATAACTGTCGACTGTATCTGGAAAGTTGAACAGGAAATAAAATAACAGACGTTGACTAACATAATCAAGAACTTTCATGTTAATATTTCCTTCAATTTTGTCAATGATATATTTGTATATAATTATATATATATATATATATATATATATATATATATATATATAATTTTATATATATATATAAGATGTAACTTTAGTCATGATATATGGCCATTTCCATAGAGTTGTAGCAGCTGTTGCCTAGGCAAGCAGTACAAGAACTTGTAGACATTATACTCTGCCTTTTGAATGCAATTATGCTGCACCTAGAACTGTGGTGCAACCACAAACTTCAGACTTCATCAAATGACTAGGTGCTATTTTTGTCTCATTTTCAAGGTTACCAGTCTGTCTTGATGCAACCGCAATTACAAATTAAAGTCATTTTGAAGCTCACTTGAGGAACGAACACGTGAGTTTTTTCAGTTCTGGGAAGCCGCGCCGCGCAAGCAAAACAAGTGAGTGTTATCTTGATTCTGTTGAGCACACGTTTCACTTTCTGCGCCCGCGGCACAGGAGAATGTCAAGTGAACTGAGGGTTTTTTTTTGTGTCAGATTTTCTTTCCATTGATTTTCTCCTAGTGTAGCCCGTTTTCAAGGGCGGGAAGTGAGACTGCTGTGTTCGGTCGACTCCGTAGTTCAATGCGCATTTGAAAGGTTTGCAAGGCAGTTTCCAGTTGTTTGCCTCTTAAAGCTGTTATTTATAGTCATTTTCCTCCTTTGTCGGGCGAAACTGGCAAAGCGAGAGAGAGGGTGGGGGAGAGAGAGAGAGATACGACTTTATAAACGGGCGATTCTCTGTGTGCTGCAGCCGAAGCGTAAGAGCGGTCACATTCGCAGTGGCGAATTTGCGCGGAAAACACGCGAAGGGGGTGAGAAGTAATCTTTTCCAGTCCGAGAACTGCGAATTGCGTGCTGCGAGGAAGGGATACGGGAAAATGTGTTTCCGATAATTTCTTTTGCGCTTTTTATCTTTTCATTCTTCGCTTTTCCTAAATTGCGTTGTCACTAAAGCACGCCGGCTTTGCGCGCTGTATTTAACTGGGAATGATAAAAGACTTTGACGCAATATTTTAGCACAGCTTTTACTCGCTCCTACCCTTGCTGGGTTTCCTCCGCAAAGCAAAGCGGAAGCGGTCCTCGCGTCTCCAGTGTATTCACAATACTGGGGATACTAATTTATACCGGGGCGTTAAAGAAGGGATCATTTTGTAGAGTGTATTTGTACCGTGCATGGTATCGCTGGATTAAGTTAATTGAAATACATGCCCAGTTTTCTTATCTCAGCCAAATACTGTACACTTCCAGTGTGCAAGAAAATTATGGTTCCTTTGTAAGTGACATAATCCGGTATTTTAAAAGAACGCTTTTTTATATTATTGTAATGGCTGATGTTGACTTTGATAAACTTTAAAAGTTTCATTATCAGAATGTTAAAACACGTGTCAAACATTTATAACGCAGTAATGTTTTGGTTTAAATTGTGCAAATAATTTTTTAAATTTTCATCTGAACAGTTTGTAATGACATCTTATGGTGAGGGAAATGAGATTAGAACGAATGTGCTTAATTAACTTGTTGTCAAACAGCTCTTTCTTACATATCCCATGCAATTCTGGTTTTACGTTAGTTCTAAATTATTTTGCATTATGGTATGTATACCTATCAAGTAGCCTAACGTAAATAAATAGCTATAAAATCAAGTAAAGTATTTATATTTGAATATATTATTGTTGTGTGTAATATTACAAATATTTCTTACCTAACGAGGGTAAAATAATGTACATTTACTACAGGCAAGCATACATAACATTTTAAACTGCTTGCAAAACATTTTAACAGCTAAATTTAATATGTTGGATAAAAACTCATTACAATATTTATTTTTACTGCTTAGTCGTAATGTATTTGATCCGTCTAAAAAATTATAGAGCTATTTCAAAACGTTACCTGTATCCAAAGTAAGCTGTTGGCAAAAGTAAAGAAAATTAAAAATCCTTATTGTTAATAGCTCTATTTACGAGAGAGAGAAAGCAGGTTGTTAATCCTTTTTACTTACTATGTGAAAAATTTTTCAAAGTTAAGTGTGGCAGAAGTATTATTGAAGAAACTGCAGTTCAGTTTATTATTTGTAGATAAACAACAAAAGTTTCGCTGTTAAAACCATACATATTTGATCTTATTTGTGAGCTACAACCGGTAAGATTTGGATTGTATTTCTTACCATTACGGGCACAGAAATCACAGTAAAAAATATTATGTATAACAGCTTAAAACTTGTGGAATAAATTGAATTATCACATCTTTCAAACATTTAATTTAAGTTTAATAACTATGTGATTTGGACAGATCAAGATATGTTGAATAACAAAATGACTCACATCTTTATCATTCCAGCTTGCACGATTGCTGCAAAACATTTTCAGAATTTGTGGAGATAAACTAGGGATTGCCAATATTCAGGAGTTTTGTTGCGCCAACAAATAATATAGGTGTACATTTGTAAATAAAGATAATGACTTAATTTAGCAAAGAGTTTTGTTGACACGAATACTAATTTATATTGTGTTGGAATTTAAATGTATTACACATGATTAATCTATCGTGGCACAGCGCAGGAAGCTCAAAACACACACACACACACACACACACACACACATATATATATATATATATATATATATATATATATATATAATTCTCGTGTCACAGTGTTTGTTTCCATACTCCTCCGAAACGGCTTAACCGAATTCAATGAAATTTTGTATATACATTCGGTAGGTCTGCGAATAGGTTTTTATCTATTTTTACACTCCTAAGTGCTATTGTTTAGTAAATATTTTTAAGTTAATAATTTTAGAACCTGGTCGATAACTTTGTAAGTGATAATTGATTAGCTATCCCCACGAGCTGATGCCAGTCTATCCCCACTAGGTGTCGCTGCTGTATTATTGTTATTTATTAATTTCTTTATTATTAGACCTCTTCCACTTATATACCACATCCTTACACACTTACAAAGAGTTATTTATGTGACAAAACAAAGTTTGTCGGGGCAACTAGTATTATATATATATATATATATATATATATATATATATATATATATATATATATATATATATATATAAAATTTATCCCGGGAAATAATTGCCACTTCATTATCACAAGTAAAGTATTTTTTTTCACACTGATTTCAACGAAAGTATTTGCTAATGAGAAGTTTAATTTGAAGAAACGAAAAAATTCCTACCCGGGTCATTTACTCAAGATCTTACAAATTGTAAGCCGGCGCGCGGCCATTTACGTTACAGACGTCGACGATTATTGCTTGCGTGTTTTAGACTACTCTGTACGACAAATTACCCAAGCGCCTGCAAATATGATTTTCCATTCACCGACGAAACTAAAAGTAAACTATTGAAGCATGTTTATTCGATTTAAATATACTAATTTTACTATCTCTCCATAATTCGTTAAACATATTATCAACGCAATGACACGGACATATTCGTATTTTCTTGATGCTGAAAATAATATAATTTCTAAGGAAATGGACAACGAACGATAGGTTTTTGAATAAATGGTGCATGTAATATTACCGGGATTATGATTAATCTTTCAAAAGTAGAATTTGTATCAAAAAACTTGGTAAGAGGTTGTAAATGTGAATTCAACTCCCTTGTACGTTCGGTTTGGGTCTAAGAGAAAATGTTCGTGGTTAACGGTTTATTTCGCGAGCAAAAAAGACGTGAGTACGAACGAAGCCATGTAAACGCGCGTGGAATAAAGACGAGAGCGGTTGAATCGAAGTCAATTTTCAGTCGTATCTGTCGCCGTCTTAGATAAGATTTCCCGTGCTGAGGCAGACTGATGGTTTGCAAGCCACTGCGAGAGTGTGAACACAAGAGAAGTGTATTTTCTCTCTTACTGTGATTTGTCGCTACGTTATTTCCTATGGCTTCTTTGCAACTGCAGAAACCAATCGTAGTCCTTATTGGTTGACAGTTTTTGGGATAGTTATTTTTAAAGCTTAAACGAGAGTAGATATCACATATCTGTTCGGCAGTTTTATTTAAAATTGTTTTTACTTATGTCAGCTAATTTTTTCAAGACAAAATATTATACGGTTTCGATTGATTTATAAGTAATATATATGTATATATATATATATATATATATATATAATTTGAATAATTAGCTAATATCGTCGGTTGAAGAAAAAAATAGCCAACAAGTTAACCTTTTTAAACCAAACTGCCAAACATACTTATGATATATATTCTCGTTAAGTCTTTAAAAGTTATTATCGCAAAATTAGTACCATCAGTGAAGCATGGCCTTCAGTTGTTTATAATTATTTCGATCTCTCTTTATAATATTTCGTCTCTTTCGCGTTACCACCGGAAGTAAGATAGCACTGAGTTAGGTCAAAATACCCCGAGGTTACTTAGGTCGTATCCTATATGATCATGCAGTCAAGGAAGAGTTATAAGGGTGAATTGTCTTCTAACGAAGACTGCGAACATATTCCATGTCACCTTTGTATTTATTTGTCGGGCATCCTTTACTTAATATATAATTTTAAATCTTGCTATTAATTAGTCTACTAAAACATGGTAAATCATCGGCCATATTATTTGTGACTGACCCTAAATGCTCGTATTTAACGACAAATATTCAGTTTCGTAACATTTGAATAATATTTATTAAAGACATTTAAGATTGACTCGCAGTGATTCCTAAATGTTTACCTGCAAATTGTGCGCATATTAAATAATAATGTCCGTTCCAAGTAATACTGATAGCAATGTACAGTCAGTGCTGGCACGTGTCAGAACCAGCTTGTTTCTGCTACAGAAAGCAAAGTCGATTATGGTGTCAGCATTGACACTTGTACCAACCATAAGTTGAGGCAAAAATTGCCCTTATTCGCCTGAGATTCTTTTGACTTTGTGTTTGGTATGTTCTTCAGCCTAAACATCTGCATTGTATGTAAGTTAACAAAGGTAATTGTCCCAGGTCTAATTACATTCAAGGCAATGATTAAAGGCAGTAATCTTTTCTATATATCAGCCCTGTTCCTTAGAGAATTACTTGAAACCCACAACTCACAAAAGTGCTTAACGTCGTAGGAAAACCACAGTCCGTTAGTATAAAATTAACAGTTGAAACCATAGTTTTATATGGCACTTCAACAGTAAAAGGTCATACGGAATATTATTTTCTACTATCCCTGTAGATACTGTAATTCTGTAGTGAACATATCTACGGTATTTCATACCCCCTTTCTGTTATGTTGCAGATAAAGTTCGTTAGATATACATTAGAATATAAATTACAATTATGACAGTTTACAAAGTTTATATATAAGAAACTTGCGGACTTCAAAATATTTAGTAGATAATACACAAAGTAAAGTAATGCACATCGAGTCTGTAATTTCAATGATATGTAATGTCAAACACAAAATAATTTGACAAATTAAGAATGCCACGGAAAACCTGCAAGACAAAACGCAATAAATGGTTTAAGGCAAAATAACTGCAAAATAATTTTAAATGTGTCACGGTTATGCGGTACACCAAATATCAAAAGAAAATAATTTTAAAGTTTTTCTTTTTGGCAAAATTTAATTAATGGCGTTTGTCTCTTGTTCCTGTAAACATTACTATTTTCACTTCTTTCTTATATTTTCTACGTGGCTTGTTTTTGGTAGGTATGTCAAAAAACGGGAGCAAAAGTTGTAGTATCGAAAATGTAAATAGTAAAAAAGTGAATCGGGACTCTAAATAAATATCGGCTTTTTGGTTTCGAAGACAGCGATATCACTAGAGTAAGTAACATACAACTTGACACAATGACAGGAACTGTAAAAGAAACCGTCCAGGACATTTTGTTAAGGGACCGTGCCAGAATTCATCTGAAGTGATTTCCGGCAACAATGGTAAACAGGAAGAGGATAGTCGTATCCGGGAATCAAACTCTGGACCTACCGAAGTAGAGTCTAGAGTATAGCCATTGATCCACCTCACTTGGTAGCTGTCAACGGCAGTTGCTGAAAACTTGAATACGTTTGAATAATATTTTAACATATATAAAAATATTTACGAACAGCACCGACGAAATTGGGTAGGTGATTTCTTTTGAAAAAGAAGAAAATATATAAAACGCTTTGGTCCTAATTTTCTAATAAAGAGAAAAGTGCGTTTGAAAACATAATTATGATATTAAATTATCCCAAAAGATCAGAAACTAAATGATGAATGGCAATACTATTGAATTTACGTTATGTTATTGTGCTATTTTAATCTATGATACATTTTGTGTTATAATTATTGGGAATGTTCTGAATTCCTCGCTCGGGAACGTACAGTACATTAATCAATGAACAATACATGTGACGCAAAATCAGGAGTAGGCACACTAGTTTAAATACTACTATGTAAGTGTACATAAATGCCAGGGATCATCACAGTGCATATATTGCATTAAACGTACGTGAAAGGTGTGCTGCAGTTCTTCCATTCTGTTCTTTTGCTACAACCGATACATGACGTGTACTCAAAACGCTACAGTATCTCCTCCTCCAATTGTACACTGTGTACTGTCCTGTTTATGATTTCCCTCCCTAAAGCACACATCCCGTACGTTATGGACGAATACAACATCGACAAAATACGTACAGCATTGCCTTGCGCTTGCGTGTAGCATTCCTGCGTCACGGAGCCATCTGGTAAGTGCCTCGAACTTCATGTGGTGTGGGACATGGTCCGCTTGGCTGCTCGTCTGATACAATCACTATGCCCGCTAACCAGCACTTTGTCAGTTATTATACAGTACTGTCAACATGTAATGCTTCATTGTAATAGCTTACAAGTGAGTAAAATATCTCTCCCAAGCAAAATCCTGAAACCGTGCCCTCAATTACCTAGAATATTTATCGGGACTCGTAACTGCCTGAAACCAATCACGTTTGAGAAAATAATATACCGACATTTTAACATAAGATTTTGTCAGAAATTACGTATTGGAGTTAACAGTGTTGTTTTATTTAGAAGAGTGATTAACACATTTAAAACGTTAACGGTATTCAACTGGCTGGGTACCATCACGCAAGTTAGAAACACATATTAAGTTACGTCTGCAGCTATGCTAGGAATTGTTGGTTATCGTATTGCAAAGCTTATTAACCTATAGGTACATGTTGTTTACCTCAAAAGTTCACCATCGACTAAGCGCTAACAAACAAAACACTGATGTACGAAGTATTGTCCATACTCAGTCTAGGCTGGATCGCTACAACGAAAACTTTGGTGCGTCTTAAACAAACAGATTTCGTTTTGGTAGAACAGCATAATAGCATAAGGTAATTTGCAGAGTATTGTCCTACGTCACTTAATTTGTGATATTTTGGGTCGCAATCTCCCTTGTTGATATGAACTCTCGAAAAAAAATTGCGCTGTTATCCCTAAGGTATCTAAATCTTATAACAATACTATAATGTCAAAAATACATAAATAAATGAATAAAAATATAAGGAGTTAATTACAGCCTTATGTCACCCCAACAAAATAAATAATAAAATTAATAAATAAAATTTTCAAAAAATTAATAAAATTAAATAAATATCTATAGGGTCTTCTCATACAATAAAAAAATTTAAGTATTTTAATCTTTTTAAAGTTTGTCTTTCAAAGGCTAATTTCTTCTTTCATATTAATTAAATACACAAAGTGTTACATATTTTTCTGCTCATTTCTTCTTAAGGAATCACCTGCCAGAATTTATCGGAGCTCTCCGGAAACCTTTTTTTATATAGGCTATTAATAAGCAGTTTCGTGTGATACTTACTCACGGTTGTTTGTTTTTAAATAAGAATATTCATGTAATTACATTCAGTAATTTGCTTCCAATCAGACAAAAATTCGTGCTACAATTGTTAAAGATGAAATTGTATGCAGTAACGGGAGATTACAATACATTCATTTAAAAATGCTCACGTCATAGCAAATCACATATAACGTGTCACGTGTGTGTGTTACATAAATAACGTTAAACACATAATGTAATTTACAATATTTTAGAAGTCACCATTGAAGTAAGATAAATATTTTGTGAGGATTATGTGTTCCTTGTAAACCACTTAGCCTAATACGTAGGAATTTAGTAACTTTTACTTACTCAAAGTGAAGATCCTTCCGGATTACATTATTGTAGCAAAATATTTACTCCCAAATTAGACCAAATTGTTTTCGTTACTTGCCACTTTTAATACTGCCTTCAGTAATCCTACTTATTTTTACCTTTCAACGATAATTTTTATTTCACCGGTGTAAGTAATTTTAATTCTTGTGCTGTTAATATTAATGTTTGTAGCAGCAGTATAAGAGTGTTAGAACTTCTTCCGAATCGCGATTTTTGCAAAGAGGATCCAACAATATAATGCATTTATTTAAAAAAAAATTGCTAGTTAAATTCCTTGTCAGTTATAGTTTTAGTATTTGAAAGCAAACAAATACAACGATAAATATTGTGTCCTTAGTTAATCTTAAACTTTTAATACACTAGTATTGAATTTCTTTACAGTTTTGTTTTGCTTTACAAACGAAGCAATGAAATAACATTTTGTACTCTTGTAATACTTGTACAAAAACAAATGTTTATGGGTGGAAAAATTAAGAGAGGGATATTCTTGAAGAGTCCATGAGACATGCATAAAATGTAAGTAAATACTCTAAAGTAGATAGTATTGACAGGCGTGTTTCTAAAATATAGGGACAACCCTTTGCTCATTTCCGAATGTGTGTCAACATAAAAACTTAACGTAACGTATTCAGTTACATAAACACCGGACATATTATTACTACTCGGTTTTATAAAAAAGGAGTTACTCAGCATCAATTATTACTTTCTTCATAATAATTTAATGCATTACTTCACAAAATTTGATTTGCTGCATAGTATTGTGGTCTTCCTCCAAGGCATTTCTTTACACTCATAATAAATTTAATCTACTGCTCATTTTGTTAAACTATTGCTTTTATATTCGTTCTTCTATTAATCTCAAATTAATACAGATTTTTAAATAACTCGTAAGAAACACTGACATTACAATTCCGAGCACATTTTAAACATTCCATAAAACAAGAAACTTGCAATGTGGCATATATTGCCAGCTGTGATATTGACTACAATGTTTTGATGCGTGATGAAAAGACGCAGCGGAAATGTCAGGGATTTTTTCTAGAACACAGATAGTTGTTATGTATAATACTAAAATGGTTCACTAACGCGGTTCAACTATTTTCAGATTAAGCGTGAACGTTCAGTAAAGACGTTATAAAGTTTTCTCTGACGAATGCAAACGAGTTCAACCAATTGACACAAGATGATCGTACAGACATTACCACCGAACATGAAAATACAGAATTTGTCTGGAAATAACCATATTTATACTAAAGAACTATAAATAACACAGGACTTTTACTTTAACAAAAAAAAGGTTTACCTCGGAGTGACAATTTTTTTTGCAGTGACTTCCACAAAGCGGTTAATCTGAATAAATGAATCTATAACTGGAACACTATTTAGAAACTAAGTGCACCAACCAACGTAAGTATGGCGTTTTTCTGGGACGAATTCTTCTAACGCACTTACACAAATTTAAACCATAGTAAATTAAAGCTATGGAAACATTCCAACACCAATAGTTTGTCTTGTTATGTCCGAAAAGATATTTTTTTTACTGCAAGCGGGGGTGACTTTGGAACATTACAAATATAATTTTGGGATTTATAATAGTCCTAAATAAAGGAATTTACGTACGATAAATTCGGAATATTAGGTATCCACATGACATGTAATTAATATTAACTAACAGGTGAAAATTATGGTGCATAATCATAGAATAAAAGTGTCCCAAAGTCACCACCGCTTACAGTAGTACTGTGACTTGCGAGGTTGGTATCCTTGCTTTTTTTCAGTGATTGCCTCAGATACCCGTAGGATTCAGTTAACGAGCATGACGTCACACGCTGTCGTAAGTACACGCAGTGGTGGATCTAGGAATTGGGGGGGGGGGGTAGGTGGAAGACTACCCCGGGCGTCAGGGTTAGAGGGGGGCTGGTGGTGCAGAACGTTTTTAATGGGAATGAAATGTAAACGAGTGTAAAAAAGATACAATATCTACCAATAATTTTACTGGTTTTGTATTATGGTATTTGTATTAACCTTGAACGCCATATAATGTTATAATTGTAGTATTTATAATTAGAATGCACACTTAAAACACTGTTGATTTTAATTAGTATGTAAGTACCGGTTTCATACATTTCTACTAAAATTGTATGTTGTTATTTACGCGAGCTCAAAACAACGTATGCAAGATAAGTTTCTTACTGTTGGGTTGACTGGACTGATGGAAAAAGTGTGGAGTGCAAGAAGGGTTGAGAAAAGGGGGGCGGAGGCTTGTTAAGAGCGGTCGCGCGAGAGCAGGCAGTTATCTAGCCCAGCAGTGCTGCCACCTGCCGCCCCAACAACGAACCACGTCGCGGGTGCTGGGCGACGCCGTTGTGCTCTTGTAATCCCCTCAACTGTGATCGAGTGCCCATTTAACGCTCGGCTGTGGTCTCACAATGGCGACGTGTTTCCGCAGTTTGTTTACGTCGGAATAATGGCTTGTCGAGGTCTTTTCAGCTCCGGCGAGGGAAATTTGAACGAGGTAAATAGAGGTAATTTAACGACGACAGAGGCGCTACCGTGTGAATGGAGCGTAGCTCGTGTGTGACACCAACAAGTCGCTAATGAGACATCAAGTACGTAGTTTGTGTTTATGACTTGCGCATTTAGTGTTAGCTAGTTGAGCTAAAGAGACTGCTTTCAAACACAGTTGTTCCGTTCATAAATTATGATCATGCAGCGTCAGTAAGCTGCAGCTGCTTTAATTTATTACAATTAAAAACAATTATGAAATGCAACTGTCGTGTACTTTAAAATAATCTTTATTGTTAACTGAACTATTCACTAAAATTCCTTCTTCATGGACTTTGGCATTGCGTAGACCCTAAATATTATGCGTTTTTCAACTTGAGTATTAAATACGTAAGTTATTTTAATTTACATAAACCAACTCCTTTAACAAAAATACGTCGGTGCTATTTTAGCAAAAAAAGTTAATCATTGATCATAAATAAGCCAATAGTTAATTAACTGAAAAATTCGCGCTTTAATTTGGGCACATGCTAGAACTTCGAAAACTGTAAATGTGTGTCACTTTCGCAATTGGCCTGTGACTTATTTGACATATCCTGGAAGTCTCTGAGCCAATAATAAAAATGTACCTAATACAGACATAAATCACTTTAACAGCAAGCAGCTAATGAGCATCTGATGTCTGCTTTAGTTTACACATATTCTTGCAGACTAGCCTACAGGTCAGTGAAATCAGGAGTTTGTCCGGTCTCTTCCCATAGTACATCAAATATTGCCAGTTAATAAATGAAAGTGTGTTTCAACGTTACCAATGGCATGCTGGTCAGTATCGACAATGAAACACTACTCGATCATGTTGACAAACGATCTCATGTGTTGTTATTTTTGGAGCATTGTGATTCCACCACGTCTTCGTCTCCTTTAAGGTTCACAATTACTTTCGTCTTCGTCAGATAACTTTTCCATCACTGTAAGTGCACGTAATTACTTTTGCCTTAGGTATTACATTTTTACTAAACTTTGGCGGAATGAAAACAGATTCCATGTACCTTGAGTAGGGAAATTGCGCTGTGTAAAAGGGTCCATGGGAGATTTCATGCAATTATTACACGAGCGATTGCGCGCAAGTAGCTGCGCGAGATATAAATTGCGTCGCGAAAAACCAGCTTTAGATATTTTAGTGAACACAAAAAAAAATGACTTTTTGAAAAATGTCACTATCCGTTACTGCATGTAATTCAACATAAAGGCCTCGCTCTTATTTCTGTAGTGGTTTTGAAAATACTTTTTTTTAAACGGAAATTACTAACAAATTAAAAATTCATTCCTACAGTTTTAAGACTTACATATAATCGTTTGTAACTGAATTTTTCTGTTGTAGTACCCCAAACGGATTTTTAGATATTTGCCCCTAAAATATCACCTATTTTGTGGTCGAAATAAGCCTAAATGAATCAAAATAATTTTTTGCCAGCAAACGTTACATTATTTTTAAAAAATCACTCTGGCAAAATTGTGTATCGTATGACTGTAAACAGTCTCAAAATTTTTTTCAAAACATTTGGTTAAACAATATTCGAGTTATTTGTAATTGTTTGAAGCAAATGAAAGACCAACAATAGTTGCTAACTGCTGGTTTGGTTGGTAACAAATAACCGAATATAGTTCCTTGTATTTCGTACTTAAATACAACGATACACAATTAAAATCAACTAAACTCGACATACTTAAATGTTATATAACTAATAAACTTTTTCTTATCAAACTATATAGATTGCTACAGACTGTATTATATATCTTACACCCGCTAACACTAAGTGACGTGACTATAGAGGTTGGACATTTCTTGTTAGCAGTTACGCGCGGAAAGATACGAACCGGCTGAAAATAGAAATTTAGCAAGACTTTTTGAGTGCTTACCCAATTTCGAAGTGCCTATATCAGACGTATAACCCATGACACAGGAGGTTCCAGCAAAGTAGGCAAAACTTGATGGTTGCTTGCGACGTTGCCGCAGAGAGAAGACGTGCTAGGCTCATCCGTGGCGGGCTGGGAGCTAACTCACACGCGGTGTCGGGTGGCCCGTGTTCGATGCCACTATCGTCGTACACCACTGTGACACACGAGCTACCCCAGCCCACTCTTCCTTGCACCTCCTCTGTGGGCCTGTCGCTTCGCCGGTGACACCCAGGCCAATTCCTTACTGTCGAGACAGGCCGTGTTTCTTCCTTCGTCGTCGGCGCGTATGCCCCAGAACGACCTACGCACGCTTACCGGCGGCTTTTCGTTCAAAACTCCAGATCAAAATACGTCTAGAGACGCAGTAAATACGTTTGATTTATAGCTAGTGGTGACGATTTATCGCGGGAAAACTTGACTGTTTGCTGGGTTCCAACGCACGTTCAGTTTACTAGAAGATTACTGGCATTTGCTTTTACGTAGAGTTGTTACCCTATTTGACTGAGTCAAAAATAATCCCGATATTGTAAAATTTTATGCCTGTTATTCGTCTAAAGACAGCTACTTTGTGTCAGACATACATCGCCCAATCATGTGTGCTGAATATAAATACAGTGTTTACAAGCGTATTTTGGCACAGAACATTTTCACAATATACTATAGCAGATAGATCCATTTATTTTAGATAGGCCTTTTTTACCGTGCAGTATATAATCCTTTCACCATAACGAATAAAAGAATAAGACACATATGGTCTATTTAAAAACAAAAATGCAATTTTGTGGAAAAATACAATTAAATCGTAGAGCATTAAAATGAGGTAATTAGGCTACTATAACGTGGCACGAAAATATTCACCAACGAGTAAACTTTAAAATTTGGCATTAGAATGTTGTTTTTCACAAAGAGACCATCCCCAATATATTAAAGTAGAACATGTAAAATTTTTAATAAAACATTTTGTGATATTTTGTTTAATAATATAATCGTACATCAAATGCCCTGCCGCCATTTGACTTTGTGTGCTTGGCTGATATTGTATTGTATAATTAAGCTTGTTTTTTTTACCTGTTATTTACGTTTCTGGCTTTAGTGTATTCTGCATAACACCATTAGGTTGTTCCTGTACAGCATACACATAGCCTATTCAAACCATTTTCTAGTTCATCTCACTTTGACTTGGTCACTGGAGGCTGTAATAAACCGACGAAATAATTTATTTAACATTTTTTTCTTAGAAAACAGATTTATTTTCTTTCTCACAAAAATAATTATTTGTCGTGATATATCTTGTACAAATTCACAAATAAATTTACAATAAACATTACTTGCAAACTACATAAGACATGTCACTATTGATGTATAATATAATAAAAGTTATTTACAATATAGACGGGAAATGTTCACGTGTTCACTGACATGTAGGCTAGCCTCCAAGAATATATGTGTGCTCGAGCAAACAACAATTGTTCAATAGTAGCTCGCTGACGCTGATACCACATGGTTGTGTATGTATTCAGTTGTTTCATTACCACTATCTCAGCGTCCTCCAGAAGCTGTCAACTATCAGGCCGAATTGGGAAAGTGACAAGACCTTACAGGTTTTCGAATTATAGCTTGTGCCCAAAATAAGACGAGAATTTACAAGGCACCTACCAATAGAGGTTTATTGCAGAGTTCCATACAAAACATTTCTTGGCCACAACGCAACTTGCGCAGTGGCCAAGGAAAATTGTAACGGTGACACGTGGAACTCTCATTCGTGAGGACACGTGACGAACTGATATACCCTGGCATACTTATTTCAGTTTTACAGGGCTTCCCGATATCACTACAAACTTTCGCTGGAACGAGAATTGTTCCACGCCGAAGGAAAATTTCAACTCTTGTGCTAACTGACCAGACTTTTGTAGGAGGACTGCAATTTACTTTGGTCTTCGTACTCTCTGCTGAAACAAAGACAGTAAATTTACAGTTCCATAACATTCCGTACGTCAATGATAAGCTTAGTCTGAAACATATTAATACCTTTATTTACGTCAACATACGTGCACTTTTATCTTCATAATATTTGCGCATCTGCAAACATGCCGGCATTTACACAATTATCACACGCAATACAGTATATGTCTATAACGATATTTGTATTAAATTGAAGTTCGTTATCACATTTAGTATGGTACGACACACTATTAATAAACATTGAACATTGCTAGTGACACTGACTTATCGCGGGAAATGTCAGACTTCAATATGACGTTTCCACAATCGAAGTTCGTATTTAGTAATTGACCCTTTAACTATGGCAATAATAACTTAGGTATGCAGCTATAAAATATAAGTGATTTGTCTCTTAAACAATCATATAATCATCATTATGTCATAAAAAGCGCAGACCTCTGCACTATTAGTCAAAATAAGGTATCACTGTAAAACATTTTTGTGTAATTTTACACGAATGTACGTGGCAGCACAATCTCCACACATGTTCGTGTAATTTTACGCGACTTATGTCCCTGTCTTTTTACAGCACATAACGGTAAAATTACAATAAAATGCATGTATAATAACAGTGCTGCGGTAGGCCTACGTATATTTTAACACAATGTTTTGTTAAATAATCCGTACTTCAAAGAAAATAAATGTAAAATAAAATAAAAGAAAAGTTGCTGTATATTTGAAATTAACTGGTAGCCTGGTACGAAATAGGAGTTTTTATTTCTGGAACCTTAATATGTGTTATATCTGAAAGATTTATTGATTTCTGAAGTAATTCGTAACTAAGAATGTAGCTCGAGTAATTTACCGTTACTTTCAACTACCGAAAATTTCTGACCTTGCGAGGATTCGAACCCACGACTTTCGAGTCAGCAGTCAACACTCGTAATCACGAGACAACCGATGGCTAGAGGCACGAGTATTTCGCGTATTCATCTGGCAACAGCCTAGACTTCTCAGACCTATACACACACTGGCCATAGTCAAATTAACATTGGCTTGTAACCGTAACACGTGTTACCACCACGACTTGTTTCCTTATTTATCACTGGCTTGCAGTCGTCAAAGACGTGTTGAAACAGGTGTCGTCTAATCTCAGAAGGAGTAGTAAAATATACATTATTGACATTCAACCTGACCTAAGATCAACACGCGAAATAATCTTGCCTCTACCGATGGCTATTGACCAATGTGGTTTGGAATATGGGATCCATTCATTCCAGTCTAAATAGCCATCTTAAACAGTTGTTTTTGGCATTTATTTGGATTATTTGAGTAAGGGAAAACTTTTTCCTCCTTCTTACCACGCGTAGTTTTGCTTAATTGTACAACTAATACGTAGCACGGCCTAATAATTGAACGTCGGTCAAGCTTATTATACCAAGTCAACTGCCGTACTGAAAATTTGTATTTCAAGTAAGTTTATGCAATTTTTTTTGGTAAAATGACAACTTCGTTTAGCGAAAATATTTTTGAGATGAACATAGTAAAATGGGAGTTAAGTTGAAGTTCATAGACACGGCAACAGGTTTTGTACATTTTTAACTGTAAATCTACGCGATAACCTAATCGTAATAAAATATAATTAGTTCAGATGTTAGTAAATACTTTTTGTACATATTTGATATTGTATGTATGTCAGAGATGGTAACATTGTAAAAGCTTTCTTTTTAAAAATACGTTTAAATCGTTTACTTGATATGATACTATAGCTACGCAAATTGCTAGAGTAAATTTATAAGTATTTTGCCGTTTCAAAACTGCACTGTGAAAAAAACATTTCTACATTTGAATCAGTGTAATTATACATAGACAGTGCGGTTATAAAACACAAAATTACGTATAATATTACAATACGTCACTGTATTGATACACGTTTATTCAAACATGTAAATTACATCTACTTTCTAGTAAATTTGTGTGTACATTTGTGTTTTTTAATCAATATCTGTAGATATCTTTGGATCAGCAAGAACGATTGTGTATCATTACACTAACTGTCATTGTATTCAGTTATTAAACGTACAAAAACGTAAAACTACCAGCTATTTATTCGTGTATTTTAAAACATTTTTTTAGTGTAGCACAAATATTTGTGTGAATTTACGCTGCCTCAAGGCATTAATGAAGTGTTACCAGCTTAAACTTAATGGAATATGAACATCACGAGTGCTAACAAACATTCATGCAAGCATAATTAATGAGGCCAGACGTGTAATTCATGGAATTTTCAGCGTAGTCACAGAGATCTGAGGACGGTAAAGACAATCAGGTGTGAGCTTTGATGGACGAGCGATGAGTCTCAAGGTGATGAGGAAATATTGCCTCGCTTAATCTGTTGTTTCAATAATAAATTAATATAGGCTATTGGGGAAATACTATCGAATCAAATATTTAACTACTGTTAAATTAATTTAATTTATACGGCATGATCCACCTAAATTAATATACCATTTAACGTACAACTTCTAAATGAAGTATGAGAATATAGCTGAAAGGTGACTGAGGTAAAAAAAAAAAAAATACTGACACACAACATATTGAATTTGTCTTTTGTGTACTTTGTTACGTTACATTTTGATACCGAATTCGGTTTTTTTTAGTATGCATGTTTTCATTTAAATAAATATTGTTGTTGTGGTAGTGCACGCTGTCTTTGCTACTTTTGTTGAAAGTATATATACTCAGATATGCTACGTTTCAAATAAGAACGACCGTCCCTATAATTAGAGAAACAGATAAATCATAGTTTGGGATGAAAATGCTATGGTAGACAAGAGAGACTTACAAGTTTGAATGTAACTCTGCAGAGTAACAAATACATTACGCTGAGCGTGGTAGTGTTGTTAGAAAATTATTTTTCATTTAACTTTACCGGTGGTGCAGAGAGTAAAGTGTGCCAATGAGATCAAGGTGTATTAAAAAACTGCCGTAAATGTACAATGTATAAGATAAAGTCTCAGAGGTGAATAAACTATCAGCAACTTTGCATATCTTCTATCATGTTAGAAAACCGAGGATATAAAAAATCATAATTACCAACCCGTATAAATTGTGCGATAAACTGACCGCAATACAGGAATAAATAACCAACATTTAGTCACTTGTTACACAAATACAGAAAACGCGTATGGAATGGCTATGTGAAATATCAATTTTGACCAAAAAAGTACCAAACTGCACTCTTCAAAGACATACTGCTTAAATTAATGGAAGGGAACAAATCTGTTTATACATCAGTAGATACGGAGGTGAGTACAGGCTAACCAGTTCATTGACCAGTTAAATTTCTGAGTGTTTTAAATATGTAGGGACTTCAATGCCATAGAGTAAGAGAATATTGCCTCTCACAGGTAAATACACCACCTATAGAATCCAGAGAGATGTATGTACTGTAGTTGAGTGGAGAGGTGTGAAGTCTAGCGGAATCAAGGGGAAAACTGCAGTGCCTTGTTTTCTGGTAAAGCCCTTGTGGTGTGGGTGTTGCTATACATTTTAAGGAAAAGTCAAATTTTATTGGTGTTACCAGATTGTACAATAACAATGCTCAACATTAGCTTCACGTACAAGCTGAAGTAAATTATGAGTATACCGTAGTGTATGTGGGTTAAATTATTCCATTACTATTTACGAAATTATTTTAACTGTACTTCTCAAGTTTCCCCAAGCAGCACAGCCGAAGATGATTAAATATTTTACGTATGCATATGTAGATCTGTAACTCTCAACTTTCTGTACGCAATCTTCCTCAGCACTTACACTGCGATGTAATATCTGCAACAAAAGTAAACTCTGACTGTGAGTGAAACACGCACCTATTATTTGCGCGCACGTCTCGAACAACAAGAAATGATTATTTTTGTTAGTTGGTTGATTGCATATAAATATACGACAAATTGACGAGTACATATCAACGTTTCTTGAAAATCGTATCTGCCGCCGTCAGTCATATTCGTAGCTTAGATGAGCAGTGGCGAACAAACTAATACTCCGTCATACATTCAGTGTAAAAAAAAAACACTTACAAAAAGTAATGTAAGTTTTTAAGACATACACAGTAAGAGGAACATGTTATACTTAAGGTTATAAGTATATAAGATGTTCACAATTATTACAAATCCAGTGACATTAGTAAATATCTGAGCGTTTTCTCAAAATATAGTCTACATAAACCCTGTCACTGATGAATAGGAAACAATTTGACAATAATACATTCTTAACACTCCTACAGGGCCTACATGGGTGTGGTAAATTTACAAATATTTCTTGAAAGAGCAAGTGCGCATCTACACACAAGCAGGCAAGTAAATAGAGACGAAACCGTATTCTCAATAAAATCAGAGACAGGATAGCGTAAGACGGAAGTATCCATAAAGGATCTATACGTTAGGTTCGCGATGAGGTGAGGTATTTTTATAAACAGTGCGTAGTTATAGCAGTACGTATCTTTCTGCTTAATATAAGTGTAAACATTGTTATGTAACGTTATTTATACACGCCGGTAAATTATTACATCTACATTCCACTGCCCACAAACCTGCGATATATTATCATAAAATACACGTGTGAGTCGTAACATCTCACATTAATATCTATTAACAATACATGTGATTAAACTAAGTCATTAACAGCTATTTGAATCTCTATTAAGGTAAAAATTAGCTCTGCTATCACTACAAACTGACAACTTCGTGCATCTGCAAGAAAAAAAAACCTTTATTTACATTAGAACTGCAGTATCATTTACTCATTTACATTTACATCAGATACTAACATTCAAAACAACTTTCATAACATACAAACTGTTACATTTGTGTACAAACACAAATATGCTTTGTAACCTTGTGCAATTCTTGCAAACACTTGATGTAGCACGGTCCCGGGCTCGCCTATGTCTAATGGTGGAATCACATAAGCGCGACAGATGTGACACGACCTCCGCGACAAGAAAGCAAAATATGTCCGCCAATCCGAACCGAGGCTTGCAAGCAGAAATCACATAGATTTTATTCGGGTCGCAGTTTAATTTTGCGTCCGGACGTTGGTGAAACTTGTGAGTTGGAAGTAAATTGTGTTTAGAGTTACTTTTAATACCGATTCTCTTTGGTTAAAATAAGCAAATTTTCATTTTTTAAAGCAAACGCGTTTTAATTTTTATTCCCTTATTTCAGAACACCGGTGTGTATTTAAATTAAAAATAATAAAAAAATAATAATACTCTAAACCTCTGTAGCTGCCATAGTAGATAGAGGTAGGTATGTAGCGGCAACAAACTTATCACATGTATTTTTTTTTTTTTTTTAGTATTAGCAAATACCTTATATAAAGTAATTAATATTTATCGCGCGACAGCGAAACAAGTGTTCGCAATAACGATGCATTTGTAGGGTCGCATCGCTTTATCGTGTCGCTCTGTCGCGCTTATGTGATTCAACTGCATTGTGGCCCCGTGCTGTGTGAGTAAATATTAAACAAGGAGAGGTTGCCCATTTTTTGTAGATATAGATTATTTTTAGTGAAGACCAAATAATTGTAGGCTCTCATAACAAAGAGTTAAAATCGTCATTTCAGAAAATGGCAGGTGTTACAGTTTCGTTAACAATTAATTAGACGACTTCATGAGCAAATGTTGATGAAAAAATTGTCAGAATATAAAAAATATTAGTAAGCCTAGCCGAATTACAAGATGCACAACAGACTACGGAGAACTATCATTGCAGTCAGTCAAGTGCTCGTGTAAAGTTACCTGTACGAGTGGTTCTAAGGACTGCATAGAATTACACGTTTCCTGTAGAAAACTGAGCTATTTTCATGTTCTCAAGGAGAAATATTGCTTAAATATCAAGACTTGTGGACAACAGCGAAACAGGGTTAACACCTAATGAAACTAATTTCACTCAAATAAAGGGTTATGTTACACAAATAAAAGGAATCCGCTTGGACTAACTAAATTATATATTTGTACAGAGTAAATATTTTTTTCTGTTACTAAAACAAAATTCATTCCTTTTTATTTCGTTTCCTAAAACACATATCTTTTTGATCAATTAAAAACATTTTTAGAGATATTATTTCCACAGTGCGCGAAGACTGAATCTGACTGATTAGTCTTGGCAAAAAGTCAGTGAACTAACAGTATATAACCACTTTTACACAAACTTTTGGATATAGCTAGTTTCCCAGTTTGGGTAGAGAAGTTTGTTGTTTCAAGCACAGTTTATTTTTCACCTTAGGTAAGAACATGGGATTTCCTAGACATATTTCGTGACATGGTCAGACTTCAAAACGCTGTAGCTCACGTCCATTTTTGTGATCGTATAGTTAAAGCCCTTTTATTCTTGGCGAATATGTCAAAAGAGAAATCTCTGCTCACAAAAACAAAGCAGTACATCAACTGTACACACATAGAGAAGAAAAATTTTTGTTGCAACGAAATATGTGAGTATACTGCTAAGATCCGTTTAAATTTCAAATAAACAAAATATTTCATTCCTTAGAGGTTCAGTTCTCCCAACAATATGTTTAAGTTACACGTTTCTCTAGGACAGCCAAACTAATTTTTGACGTGTTCCATAAGGTTGTCCAAACAACAAGAATTTTTGGATAAAATACACACTGGTTTAGCTTTCTATGTATAAGCACGCGCGGTTGACTTTACCAGACTTTCACTTCTATCTATGTCTTCGAATTCAGAAAAAAAAAAGGCAATATATGTAGACAACATGAATTCCAGGCTAAATCTGAGACGAAAACGTAAGTGGCAAAATATTGCACGATGACATTTTAGGTAAACAATGTGGCAACACCGCATGGAGAAAGTCCCCTCTTACGCTCGAGATTTTGACCTGCACCCATAATATGCGGTCAGAACACTAGTAGTACGATAGGGAAGGTTTCTGTGGAGCTCACAAGGGGACAAATTACAGTACTATGTTGCAACACTTGGCACGAAATATGTTGTCGTTCAACATTTTCACTCCCGTCTGCAATTTAGTCCGGGATTCGTGCAGTGTGTCTATTTCTGTTGCTCGGAGACATAAGACACTATGTCCACTTTTTCTCGAAATTCAGTTTTCAACACAAACATCAACACAGTTTTAAGTACTTTCTAGTAGTATACAACACGAAGTCCGTGTTGTGTCGTAAAACCACAATTTTGGGTGTTAAACAGCTGTGAATTCACTAGTGAATCACTTTATTCAAACTAATCTCCTGAAATATAGGATTTTTGTGACATAGTGTCTTATGCCTCCGAGGTACAGTTACTCACACACACACCAACACACACACACACGCCAACACACACACCTATATATATACATATACATGTGCGATAAAAACAAACCGGGTGTCTCTACGGATGAGCTTGGGATTCCGGTGGTCTCGCCAACGGTTCCTTGTTTTGTTTGCGAAGCATGGATGAAGTATGTGTTTGTGCGCACGTATATTCTCGTATATGTGTGTGCGTAGTGTAGTAAATATGCGTTGCTCGGGTCGTGCCAGCTCCTGACGTCGCCTAAGAATTTAAGAATGCCCGCTTCGTCCCCGCCTTAGCAGCATCCCGCACACGCACGAGACGTGAATGCCAAAACTTGACGCACGACCGCTCGCCCCGCCAAAAACATATGAAAAAGAATAAAAAAATAAATATAGGAGAGGGAGGTGTCGTATCTCACGACCCACTCTTTTTTTCTTTAATCCTGTTTTTCCTTTGCACGAACTGCTGCCGCTGTAGGGTCGTAGGACTAGGGCAGAATTTTACGTCGCCGGCATTTACATATGCGCTGTGTGGAGAATGAAAAGGAATGCCTGCTTGCTGGTTGCTGAGTATTATGTTTCTGGCGCTACGGAAACGGAAGTATTTCTGTAACACGTTCCTTTCCCTGCCGTCAGTGCTTTGCTGAAATGAAGTTACGCTGCAAAGAAACAAGTTTTAATATCTTGAAGTGTCATTAAACTACCCGAGATTATTGTTACTACCTTGTTTATATGTATTGAGGAATATGAAATAATATCTCTGTGTATTAAAGTGAAAACTGACAGACTAACATGTGAATGCATATCTCAAAATGCTGGACTTAATTACAAGAAATTATTATAATTTTTGGTGCTTTTTGAGGCGTAGAAGGTTTATTATATAAATTAGACCCCTAACAAGTAAAACAAGTGAAATGTGTTTTTGACAAGTCGTCGATAAAATTCGAACACGATGGAATATCGTCGTTTATTTCAATTCAATAAGACCCATTTTATGATTCTCTAGAGGAGTGAGAACATCTGACCCGTGGATTTGATTTTTCTTCGAGATAAAAAATTACTTTTCACTTAAAGTGATGAGTTTGTAAAAATACGAAAAGCATTTTCAGGATTTTTTTTAATGTATCACCTAGTGTGTGGAAAAGGAGAAAAGGGTCCTTGAAAAACTATTGAAATAGTTCGACGAACCCTATGGGCTATCATTGCGATTTTGAAATTAATTGGATGTTCATATAATCATCTAAGATGCAACTTCGAAATGTTAAAAAAAAATTCGATTCTTCAAGTAGTGGTAAAGCATTAACTGTTGTAACAGGCCTTTATGCCGTTGAAAGTGATCCGATAACATGTATAATGTAAATACAGTAATTTAGGTTAGAGTAGCCGTGGGGTCAGTTAAAATTGCGTTGAAATAAGGATGTTTTCTTAAGTTACAATAATTAGTTTAGTGCTATTTCTATTTAAATTACTTTTACGTGCTGGTGAAACCTGCAGGGTTTGAAAATAGTGTTAAATTGTGTCGCAGTAAGTTAACCCTCAATACAGCAGGGTAGGGAATATTGGCCTTGAGCCGGCATGGGAGACAGCTCGGAGACTGTAAACTAGGTTACATACGGCGTGACTATGCATATCCCCCTGTTGTGCAATGTGATATTAATTTTGTTATAGGTTATCATAAATTGTTCAAATCTTGTAATTAACTGAAATGTATGTTAATGTTCATCTGTGTTAATTTTTAAAATAAATATGACATTGATTACTGAGTAAAAGCCGGACTTGGCATTGTCAGCCACCCACAGAGAACTGTGATTGGTTGGAAGTTTAATGGGTGTGGTTCTTGGTGAGATCATCGCTGGCACGAGTGTGGAACGAGTTAGAGAAAGAATCGCATCGATGTGATTCGTGCTACTCAAAGCGGTCGCATTGAACATTTTTAAAGGTATGTTACAAAAACTTCGTTGTTTCACGGTTATTTTGAGTAGTCACACAACATTATAAGTTGTTTGTTTGTGATCATACAGACCTTCAAAGTTGGTGTATTATTTTTTACTCACCCTGGATATCACTTAAACCTGACATAACGTGGTGGTTATTTATGTTTCATAACAATATTTCAGATGTACAATACAGTTAACTTTTTCCTTGCTATAAGCCTTCACGGTGTTAAAAAGACTGATTACTCAGAAGACAACTTTGGTTGTAATCTGTGTATTGCTGACGATCTGAAAGGCTAATATGACAATCGATAATAGTTTACACTGAGTAGCTCTTGGAAATCTCTTCGATACAATTCTCACTACCTGTTTGTGCACGAGGTAGCACGACTGTGAATGAGGCCGAAGGACATCGACAATTAAGGGATTTTGGTCAGCACTCAACGTGTAGGTCTTCAGCATAGGTGAGAGGTGACATGATGTATGGAGCAACGCCGGAATGTGGGCACGGGGGAAACAGGTGAATTCCCGAGAAAACCCGCCGACCAACAGCATCGTCCGCCACGATTCCCACATGAGAAAATAAGGGGACCGACCCCTCCGGGAATCGAACCCGGATCGTATTGGTGTGAGGCTCTAGCCAGTACCGCCAACCGTGACCCCGGCTGTCTCTAAAAATGGCGAGGATTGTATTGAGGGAGGACTGCTTACTAGGGCAGCAGTGTGTGGTCTACTCTAGACCAAGATCTCTTGGCAACTACGTAAGTGACCCTAGCACTTATACTTCTATCCACTAATCGAGTAACAAAAATGACTTTCAGTAACTATACCACACGCGAGCAATGCCACGAGCGGTTAGCTGGAGTTATTTTATTTGATAAAATCGTTCGTTTCTCAGTTCTCACTTCATAAAAATGTAAATATAAAATGATACGTATCTTTTTAAGGTCACCTTGAATCGAATGTGATAAAGTTAAATATATATTTTTAAAGAAAACATGTTTAATATTAGAATGACATTTCAAAAACTTCAACAATATTGATAACCGTTTAAACAAAAATCTGCACACAATTTTTTTGGTAATAAATTATAAAAGTGGTTTTTCATTTCAAAAAAGTGTGAACATATTGAAGTATTTAGTCACATATGTAAAAAAAATACATAAATATCTAAAATTCAAGAAAAAATTAAATTAGAATTTATTTAGCCATATAAGTTACGTACATTTAGGTTATAAACCAACGAGTTTGTGATCTTGTAAATTAAAAAAAAAACTTTTTAAAATATTAAATGCCTAATATTTTAATTTTTTTATACAGATTTTGTAATTCATTTCGAATGTTGTATTTCACATCAGAGCAAATTTAAATATAAACAATACCAGTTTGGTTTTCACTGTATCTGATAAGCGTAAAATTAGGTCTGTTAAAGATGTGGTTGATAACAAAACAAAAAACGACATACGTCTCTAGAACTTAACGGAAAGTTGCAAGCTATTAAAGCTACTTCAAAATGTAAAGCATCAGTAAAAATTCCCTTTATGTGGTATCATATGTTAACTTATTATTTTGATCTTTGTAATGTATTTACTGTTTTTTTGCCACTAACATTTTCGGCTTCATTTAGTCGAGGACTCGCGTGGCATGCTTATAATGCGGTTGTTTCTGAACACTCTGTATATGTGTATGTTGCGAGACGTTTATGTATGTGTGTGTTGCGAGATGTGTCATTAAATGGTGACTTATTACACAAGATTGATAAAATCGCTTAAATCGCATTACAAATGTAGTGTATAATGTTTTATTATCATAATTGTATGGCCTCTGTCAATATGAATTATACAAATAATGTAACAAAGTCAGGCATATATTACATTAAATCCTCTGTACGTATTATCCAGAACATACTCGTTCCTGCATAACAAGTGAGATAACAAACAAATGGTTGTATTGTGCAAGGTTAAACGTTAGAAGCAATACAAACAACACACTGACACCTAGGTGCTGCTTATTATGGACAACTGATCGCTGCTTGTAACAGATGGGCAGTAACTCTTTCCGTAGAATTTACTAGCGACGTTACTGCATGAAAATAATTGGTACCGATTAGTTCAAAACTGTCTTTATGTTGCAAAACCTGTAAATATATCAGTGTAAACTTTATACAAGGAATATTTCAAAGGAATTCAACGAATTTACAACAACAGCAATCACAATTTACATTTCCATACATACTTCAGATAATTTCACTTAAGAGTGCGTGGTAGATAAATAACGCTGAAAACATCAATTGTTTTCTATACTTTTTTCGAAGCCAATATGGATAATATACTCAATGACAATCCTAGACAATGTAATTTGCCAACTTTATGAGTAAATATTTATCCAGAATTACTAATTCGTTACACGTGATCTCTTGCGCCGCAGTTAAATGCACGAGGATCCGGCGTCAGAGATTGTGCCTCAGAAGTTCGTAACACTGGAAACTATTTTGTTTGAAATGTTGGCTAAAACTATTTTCCAGGATTGCCATTTTTTAATTTTCGCAAATTGACTTCAAGAAACATAGAGTTATAGGTTAATGAATTTAGCTTTGAATTGTGTACCACGCCCTCTTAAGAGTAAAAATTAACTTGGAACATTACTTAAATAATCTGGAAAACATGTAGAGGGAGCATAAGTCTGTAACGCTGTAAACGTAAACAATACACGTTTATGTTTACATTGCGTTTATTCAACAGCCATTGTAAGTTCATGAGTGGGTCCAAAATCATTACGTCACAACAATAAATCACTGGCCTATGGTGTGACGTCACATCAGGAAGACATCTCGGACAGAAGCGTGGATGATTATGCGTGCTGTCTGCGGGCAGAGATGTCTTCGACCCACGTCCTGCTACTGTGGCAACTGGAGACTCTCCTAGCCACGCCTTAGCAGGAGACAGTGATAGATGTCTGCCATAATAACTACGTCTCTTGTCCCGCCGTGTGTGCAGGAGGCCGCGATGGCTGCTGATGAGTAGCGGCTATGAGTATCGACCTGCTAAATCCGCGTTTTATTGTGGGTGCAAGCTAGAATCTAAACTTAAAGTTCGTTCATTGGAAAAAAAATATAATGACCTTATTGGTCACCGCAAAATATTTTGTCGTTATGGACCTTACCAAATTGTTTGTACTGACAGCAAAATATCGTTTCTGCACCAAATAAGGTTTTGCAGTGGCTATATAAGAAAATTTTCATCATTGCAAAAAATATGGCGAGGACATGTTGTGGCCACCACAAAATTGTTTTTTCTTGTGTATCATCTTCATAATTGGAGCTTGTCTAGTTTTAAACCTCCTTGGGGCTACTGTGCCGATTATAAAGAAGCAACTAAATACACAGGCCCAATTATGTGGTATCACTGTATCAATTAGCAGCTGTTTTATGCTCCAGTACACAGATATTATTGGAGGCTAGCCTACTGGTCAGAGAACTCGCAAATGTTTCCGGTCTGTAACTATTGAATCAGTTTAATGCACATACTGTCCGTGTGTCAGCTCTGAGTCCTTGCTGGGTATGTGTTTTTCGCCCGTAAATATATAAATAACACAACGAGGTCCCAATAGCATGCGGCGTACATGCTAGCCGTAGTAACGTCGTAAGTTAGGACGTGTTTGATACTGTGTTACTGTAGCATACATCAAGTTTACGAAGAGAAATGCATACACGCCAGGGACTCAGAGCAGGCGCGCGGACAGCAGAATCTTGATGAAAGCAGAGGGAAAATTGACAGCTATTTTGAAAGTTAAAGAGTGTAATCTTAATTTTACTCGGTCAAAAACGCCCGAAACTCACACAGAAAATAACTACTTTGATTCGGTAATATTTACCCGAACATTATGCCGTATTGAATCTTTTTTCGTTTGTTTTTAATTCAGTGGGCCGAGGCGGTAATATTGTCAGACCACTCGACTCCCACCAAGGCGATCCGGGTTCGATTCCCAGCTGCTGTATGATGGTTGGTGTTCTGTGGGAACTCTTGTTTCACCTACCCTAACATTTGGTTGCCCTGAAAGTTGTTGAGGGTTTAGGTCTCCATAGTACATCACATCTCTTTGAACGCAAATGCGACGGACGTCAAAACAAGAAAGTTGCTGCCGGGACTCGCCACAGAAATTAGTACATTCCCTTGAATACAATAGTGGTACGGTCCAGGTCAATATTTGAATAGTTCAGACGATCAACGTTGTAAGCAACAAAATGCAACATATATTGTCGATACATTTCGTTGCTTCTTGTGGCAATGCTGTACTGTTTATCATTAAATGTGCATTATGTACAGTGGTATTAACTGTTATTGCGAGCAGTAAATAGGTATCACACATATGCAGAGGGACAGATAGAATGGTTAGCAATCTCTTATTCATTTTTACCAAAAATGTTGGTTGCAACGTTGTTCTCGTGAGTAATTCATTTATAAATTCTCTTCTAGCCCAATAAGTAGAATATCAACCTGTTTTCCTTGAGAGACTCAAAGCCAAACTGCTTTAAGGGCATATGCATTTGGTGACCTTGGTCATGACGCTGTGTTTATTAAGTAGTGATCCACTATGCCCACCAGTAACTGACATATTTGAGCTGCCTGTATGTCTGTGAAGCCAATATTGATGGCCCTGACAGTGGGATGGGTTTGTACACTTAATGGTTTCTGCAGTTTTTGTGGAATCTGATAATGTCCACCAAAAATGCAGCTACAATCAAGTCCAAAATTAATTATAGTTTGATAAGATGCCTTAATATATATATATATATATATATATACTTTTTTTTTACTTTTTTACTTTAATGGAGAAGCGAAGAGCAGTGCATGTTTCGGAATACACGCGTTTATTACATTATAACTTTTGTAGTCTAGAGGTATGTTATATATTATTTGTACACAAATCTTAGCTCCGAAATTCTGTAAAAGTTTTATAGTTAATTTTTTATTGAATACAATCTAAGCAATATCGGATATCTAACAGTAAATATGTAAATCTTGTAAATTTAATTTAGAAATCGTAAAGTATGACCTCCGGAAATGTTTGAAGTACGTATAGAGAACAAGGTAAACCTCTTAGTACTGGTTGTAGTTCACGTGACTAGATAGCCATGCTGAATTCATCTCCCAACGCAGTCGGTAGGTACAAAACTTACAACTATGAAAATACGAGAAATATTTCTCACCATATTGTGAAACATGTGCTTTGCAGCAGTAAAATATGTAATGGATAAATACTTTATGATAACCATCAAAATATTTGCAGCTATAAAAGCAAGCAATGAGCTTGCGTCAGACGACAAATTTTTCCTTGTACCGGATGGATTAATCGTTAAACAGGACAACTTCATAACAATTTTAATCTCAAAGTATATATTGATGTTAGCACACAATGTAAGTTGCTACTACATCAAGAACACTCCTACTTTCTTAAATTTTCTGAATTTGTTCTCAATATACGTATGTCTGGTTCATGGTTCATGATCTATGGATAAATCCTTGCCATAACACACCTCGTAATGACCAATAGCGTTGAAGTGATACACAGTAGCACCATATTGCGTACGCCAAGTCGTCCAGAAAGATGACCTTGACATCAGTTATCCCTGCAGCCATCTTGGAGTTACCCGGGAGACGACATCTCTGCGGCGTGCGTTCGCCTCTCTGTCGCTGGTAATCCCGAGGTCTTTATCATTCCCGACCCGTCTGCCACGACAATAGCCTCTGCGTGACCTTTCCAGCTACAGACCTGCACTCCAGCATCTCCCATCTGCCACTGCCCGTCCCCTTGCCGCCATCACTACCACCTTACACTCGTCACATCTCGACGAATAAGGAAGCTGGGGAGGATCTCTGCAGATGGACCACCGCTTTATCATCCTCCCGTCTTCTGCTCGTGACCAAGAAGGTAAGACCACTTACACATCTCAGCTGTTTATTTTCAGATCATGCAGACCATACTTGATGAGTTCTTACGTTTCTGTGAATATCCTATTTACTTTGCTTACATGACACCGAATACAAAATTTACAATTTAATTAATTGTAATTGGTGCGTTATAGTGTCATTTTTTTTTTCTTTGAAACATAGTTTTCCAGTCATGGCTTCCTTTATAGTTAATGAACGCGTAATTTGGATAAAACGGGCATGAAGAATATGCAATAAGACTGCGAGTTTTTCTCGTGAGGGTAATGATGTGTATACATGGTATTTGTGACAAACTGAATGGTTGTGTTGGGAAATGTCATTGCTAGCGAATGTTGTTGAATCGCAGAAAACTTACTGTAACATGAAATGACAAAGCCGGAGAAAATGAACAACGTATGTACGAAATAAATAAATCAAAGAAGCCATAACAAAAATGGCCATAGTCAATATACATACAAATAATTCTGAAATAGGTATGTAACGGAAAAAAAAATCCATGAACACGAAAAAAGGAAAAATCAGACAATAGGACCATACACGGTGCATGACAATATTATAAGTGATGAACAAAATACACATATTGTCCTTGTCTTTCGCCCATCACTGTCGACACTGTCATGCACCTTGTTTGGTCCCTGTAAATTTAATTTTTAAATTTTTTTCGTGTTTTTAGTTTTTTGTCCTTTTTTCGCTTTTTTTCATTAATGTCCTTCTATATTTCTGGTTTCCTTGGTTTGCTTCGTTCGTATCATTTTGTTCATTTACTCGTGATTAGTCCTTTTATGTTACAGCAGGTTGACTGCAATTCACCAACAATCGCTAGCAATGACGTATGTACAACACAACTACTCAGTTTGTCATTCACTTCCATTGCAAAAATCATTTAAATATCACATGATAATTTTTCAAAAAAAGATATGATCATATAGTCTTGTTCTTTTCAGTGGAGAACTTTTTTTTAATTTACGAGATCACAAGCTCGTTGATTTATTACCTAAATGTACGTATCTTATATGGCTAAATGAAATCATATTTTAGAATTTTCTTGAATGTATAGTTTTCTCTGTATTTTTTACATATTTTTAGTATGTAACTGAATACTTCAAAATGTTCACATTGTTTTGAAATTGAAAGCCACTGTTATAATTTATCACCAAAAAATTGTGTGCAGATTTTTGTTTGAACTGTTGTCAATATTGTTCTGTTCTTGAAATATTATTCTAGTTTTAAACATTTATTTCTTTAAAAATTGTCATTTAACTTTTAGAATCAACGTAACCTTAAAAATATACTTAGGTTTTTCTATTTACTTTTTTATGAAGTGAGAACTGAGAAACGAACTATTTCATTAAATGTATTAAGTCCAGCTAACCGCCGGTGGCATTGCTCGCGTGTGGTATAATCACTGAAAGTCATTATTGTACACTCGACTAGTCAATAGAAGTTTAAGTTCTAGGGTCACCTCAAAGTTATTAAATTTTAGTAATTTTATATTTGAATTGAATCATTAAAATTCTGGCAATGGATTACTTAACCGCAACACTCTGTGGTATCTTTAAAGTTAGTATTGCCGGAAGGCCTGTATTAGTATACCGTGTAAAAAGTCTTGAATACTTTATTGATTAAATACTTTAGATGTTTTCAGATAACAGAACAAACATATAATTAGATTTGGCGTCAGAAATGCAACAATTAAATATTTATTGCTATAGCGTAGTAGAATTTCCAAAATTGGAACCGGAACAAGAATAATGTTGAAAAACACATATTTTCAAAATGGCGGCAAAACTTGTTGACCAGCAATATTTTTGTGGTTTGTCGAAACAAGGTGTAGCTTTCAATTAACAAAGGGCTTATACTGAGCTGAACTAAATTCAGTTGCATGATTCACTTATTTCTTCTTAACATCTATATATATATAAAAATGAAAGGTGACTGATTGACTGACTGACTGACTGACTGACATATCAAACTGCAGCCCAAACCACTGGACCTAGAATCGTGAAATTTTTTGTGGGGGTTCCCTTCAGGTCGTAGGCGAGCACTAAGAAGGGATTTTTCGAAATTCGACCTCTAAGGGGGTGAGAAGGGGTGAAATGTGTTTCCGAAGAAACGTCGATAGAGCTCGAACCCGATGGCCGATCATCGTGATTTTTACTTTAATAGGACACTCGTAAAAATGCATATTAGCCAATTTAAGGATTTTTCGATGTTCAACTTTTAAGGGGCTGAAAAAACGTTAAATGTGTTTCCAATCAACTATCGATATCTATCGAACCCTTCGGGATAGAGAGTTGATATTCACTTCAAAATATTGCTTACGTAAATACCCAAAAAGTAGTTTTAGGTTTTTTTGAAATTCGACCCCCAGGCAGTAAAAAGGGGCAAAATGTGTTTTTAATGAATCGTCTTTATCTTTGGAACACAATTGGCTATCGTCGTGATTTTAACTTTAATTGGTTACTTTTACAAATGTCTATGGCAGGACTCAAAATCGTTTCGAAATTCTTTATTTAAAGGGGTGAAAATACGTGAAATGTGTTTTCGATTATCATTCCATATCTATCGAATCAATCGAGATATCGAAGTACTCTTTGCTTTATATTGGTGCTTTTGTAAATATCCCAAGTACCATTTAAAATATATTTTCCGAATTCGACCCTAAACTGGTTAAAAATGGGGTAATATGAGTTTTCGACTCACATTCGATGTATATCGATCCCATAGTTTTTTATATAGAGACGTGATTTTTGTTTAGGATTGATGCTTACTCAAATACCTAAAAAGTAATTTCAGGAATTTTCGAAATTCGCCACCTAAGAATGTGAAAAATAGTGAAAAGTGGTGAAATGCGTTTTCAAATAATCGTCTATATATCTTGAACCCAGCTGGCTAATGTTGTGTTTTTTACGTCCACGAGATACCAATAAAGTATTCTAAAACGTGATTCAAGGGTTTTTCGAAATTTACTCTCTTAAGTGGTGAAAAGACCTTGAACTTGTTTGAGATAAATCCTCGATATCTATCGAACCCGTCGAGATATACAATTAATTTTTGCTTCAGGATGATGATTACAGAAATTACCGCAA
>PNEQ01057694.1:9862-72058 GCA_003012365.1 Medauroidea extradentata
TGGCCGACGACCATGTGGCTGCCCCCAAGCAGCGTCACTGATGTTGCTGATTTTGAGCCTGGCGTCGTACACTTACCTACACACACCTAGCCCCTGTTTAGGCCAGGGCCACGCCTATTTAACACTGAAAGGTACGAAAATTACTGAGTTCAGACCAAGTCATGATAGAGGAATGAAATACGCTATTGATACTAAGAATATAATAATACGAGAAGTAGTACAGAGTTCTTACAACTATGACCACGGTAAAACGGCGGTTCGGCCCCTGGACGAAGAACGAATGTTGATGTTACGGAAATGTTACACTTAAACCTATACAAAGTCCAGGGGCGGCGCGAGAGCAGTTCTCCCGCACGTGTGCACTGCTTGGTGGTCCCACGAACAAGCCCTGCTTCTGGGAGATGGCGCGCAGAGGGCGCAGCATCTCCCGCCAAAACGCAACAAAACGAAATGAGATGAAGTGGTGATGGTGAACAAATGAATACACTTGATAAAATTAACAGTTAAGACATATTAAATTATTTAGGGCACTAGTAAATTTAAAACAATCCAATAATAAAATTAAGAAACTTGTCAACGACATAAACTTAAATGAAAAAAAAAACACATATATATATATAATAATGTATTTCCGCCTGTCTGTATCACATTCGCGCACTTTAACTCACCCTATCTAATATCTGAGGTGCCCCGGGAGATATACTAATTAGCGGTGCGGCCGATAATTAGCATATCCGCATCTGGTGTACCTGATGCTAGGGTAGTGGGCGAATTGTAGCAGGACAAACGGTCTGAGCAAGATACGTGGACGACTGGTTCACGTCAGCCTGTTGATAGTGGCGCCTGTTTTTCGCAAAAAGATTTCTGCGCCAACTTTTTCAGCGCCTTACGGTCACCTCTGAAGTCTTGTTACTACATAGTTATTGGCAGCGTGTATTTGTGGCAATGCGATTGATATTTGACTTAACAAATCCGTATAAGGTTTCTTCGATACTACACGTCTGTGATTTGCAGTAAAACATCAAGACACGTAAAGGTTAAAAACAGCCAATCACTGACCATGAAGCAGAGCTGCATATGTGGACACCAGACACTGAAACAAACTTTTTCCCCAAAAATTGGGGTTCCTGCGTATAAAACCGTTCATCGGTAGAAATGATGAATTATCACAGGAAAACTTGACTGTTTGCTGGGTTTGAACGTACGTTCAGCTTATCAAAAGATTACAGGCATTCACTTGTACGTGGAGATGTTGCCCTATTAGACTCAGCCAATACTAATCCCGCTATTGTAATAATTGATGTCTGTTATTGGTCTGCAGACAGCTACGTTCTGTCAGACATACATAATCCAATCATATATGTTGCAAGAAATTGCAATGTTTCAAGGGTATGTATATATATATATATATATATATATATATATATATATATATGTTGGCACAAATAGCGAGGTACCATCATCTCTACTCAGTGCACATGAGTGAGGCCTAGAGTCCCGGAAACTTTGCGGGTTCAACTCCCAGCTGGATGGACTCCACAGTCCTGTGTACACTCTGTCCTCAGCTACTTGTACATTGTCTACTGCTCCAGTGAGTGGCCAGTTGTACATGTGACAAGGAACCACAGGAGTCGGCGAGTGTTTTCATGCAGGTCTGACATTGGTTCATAGTCCTCAAGGAAGAGTTTCATGAAAAGCGATCCATTCGCGGTAGCAATTAACATGCACAGTTCTTTGAAATCTAACATCGGTAAATATGAAGTTTGCCTACTCATCATGTACCGGCCAAACTATTGATTTAAGACATATCGTTTATTGATAAAAAAATGTTTCTAGTGACATTCTAAGTAGTCCTACGTAAAACAATTTTTTGTTAGGTTAGGTTTTTAGGTTAGTTTATGTTAGGTTGTTAGGTTAGTTTAAGTTATATTAGGTTAGTTTATGTTATATTAGGTTAGATTAAGTTAGTTAACCTAACTTTACCTAACCTAATGTAAGGGTTTTTTATACATTCAAAAATATTTTTTTTTGTATAGGAGACCTTGTAACCTACAACCCATTATTCAATATGAATTTTTTTTTCAGTCTGGTAGGTCATTTGGTTTTTCTATAAAGCATAAAAATTGTTTTATGCAAATTTTGACTTTGACATGTCATTATAAAATCTAGGAAAGCTGAAAAAATTTCCTTGCAGTAAAAAATAGTCACAATGTATGTCTACAAAACAAACCATATTTCGTACAAATATATAAATGTTTAAAACAATAAAAATGTTCCGACAAGCGGCCCCTTAAAGATTAATGAAGGGCCTGAAATGGGTATGCATGCGTGTAACATTCTTTAAATGCTATTTCTAAATAAATATCACTCACTCGCGTTGATCAGTTGTCGAGTGAGTGAGTGGGTGAAGATATTTTGGTCAGCGCTTAACATCCATGTATTTAGAACTGTTGAGGAGTGACATTAGGTGAGTAAGACATGGAGCAGCGCCGGAATGAAAGGGCGGGGGAAAAGGGAGATCCCCGAGAAAACCCGCCGACCAATGGCATCGCCCGGCACGATTCCCACATGCGACAATCCTGGGACCGACCTCGCCGGGAATCGAACACGGATCGCCTTGGTGGGAGGCGAGAGGTCTGACCCCTCGACCACCGCGGACCCATCAGTTGTCGAATAAACGTCTTTCGGGCAGACGAAGCTCGGCGGTCTAGACTAGGTGATCAAATTGGGTAGCAAAATTTCAGAACCAGACATAACCGCAAACATCCGAAAATGAGATAAGAATTTTTTTGATTCTTATAGCTAGTGAGTTATGCCCGTATTTGTAGTCAGGTTTATCAAAAAACAATTACATGATCTGTTTGAAAATCAGTCGAAAATTTGTGTTTTCGTTCAAAACACGTGATGTCCACCCAAATTAATTGTGTATTCATAGTAAGAACACGACAGCTGCTACCGCATAGAAGGCGTACCGTTACGAAATGCAGCTGTTGACAGCCATGCATGTTGAATTTGTTAATTCAAAACCACTGTAGATACGAATTTTTTTTAAAATAAGGAAGCGTAACACTGTAGATACTACTTTTTTTTAATAACGAAGTTTAACATTAACATGTGTCATAATACAGCGTAATCACCCAAATTTGTCAATTTAAATAACGAACAGTAATGAACCTGTCATATTTAGTTTTTTTAGAATCGTAACATGTAAGTTTTTTCGCTTTCCTGTAAAATCGAATAAGTTGACATGTCGTGACCTAAAAGTATTGGCCTCAGATTCTTTCAATATAAATTTCGCATACATGTAACTGTGCGGACTTGTTGACGCGGAGGAATTTTCTTTAATCGATTGTAAAACATAATTATTATTAAAAACTATAATTTGTTACTTGGTTTAGTAATTAAACTATTTGAAAACATTTGTGTGGTGGTTTTACTATCTTTGGTCCTTATTTTAAGGATGTGACAATTAATATTCGTAAAAAGAGCGTAAATAGGAATGTTTGTACCGTAAAGGCGCCGCCTACCTGCGCGTAAGAGACTCAGAAGTGACGAAGATATAAGGGCGACCTTGAAGAGTGCATCAAATGCCACATAGTAACAACGAACCAAGCGAAGAATTAGCGTTAAAATTCCCGACGATCCAATTTCCCTGTGGGACATTAAGCTGTGACCATATCATTTTATCGGTGGTAAGTCAGTAGCAAAGTTCAGTACAAGTTTATATCTGGGTTTCGCATGTATTCGGTTAGTACATTTTGAAGTACACCGATATGTGAAGGCTGTTTTTAGCTATGTTGGGTACTTAGAATCTGTGTTTTATGTAATGAACATTGTATCTATACATTGACATTTCATCCTTGTGCGAAATGTGTTTTCTTTTGGTACTTCGGCACAGTAAGCATATGTGGAATAGTTTTGTAAGTAATAAATTGTACTTATTTGCGAACACACTGATACGCATTTGAATCACGTGGCATATGTAGGGCCATGAACATTTTGCGAAATGCATTTTGTCCCTGTTTGTTTCTGTGACTTAAGGGCGCGGTCACCTCAGTTTTCAACGTCGTTTATTATTTTTATATTTGTACCAGATAGTATTTTTGCTATTTTAGACATAAATTGTGATTAAATCTTCCTCTAAGGAAATGTTTGTATATCTTACAGCTTTTACGTAATGAGTTGTAAACGTCAAAATTTGCACTTTACAATTTTATGCACGCTACTAAAACCAACTGACATACCAAACCGGAAAAATCCACACTGTATAACAATGCTGTAGGCTATGATTTGACATATGTAAAACAAAAAATAAAATATTTTTGTATTTGATAAAAAATTTTAAATTTTGAAATGAAAATTAAAAAATTTCAATAATTTTTTAAAAAGTATAAAACTATGTATATTTTTTTGTTTTATATGTGTCGTATCATAGCCTACAACATTGATATACACTGTGAATTTTTTCGGTTTAATATGTCAGTTGGTTTTAGTGGCGTACATAAAACCGTTAAGTGCAAATTTACGTCTCATTACGCAAAAACTATGAGAGATACAAAAATTTCCTAAAAGGAAGGTTTAGTCACAATTTTTGTCTAAAATATGAAAAAATATCTGTTACAAATATAAAAATAATAAAAGACGTTGAACACTGAGGTGAACCGCGCCCTTATGTGCACGTCTGCAGCTCTGCTTCTTGGTTATTGGCAGTTTTTATTTGTGAAAAGCCGAATATCGTTTGATTGAGCCAGTTACAATAACGTTCCTGCAACACCGTGCATCTGTAATTTTCCGGTAGAATCCGAAGGCCCGTGAGAGATAGAATGTCCAATTACTAGAGACATGCAAAATTCGCGTTATTTCCCGACAGCTGATTAGACTCCAAGTGACTATATGTTCGTTCGACGTCTCCCGCTGGCCGATATTGTCGTGGCTTGCCGTGGAAAATACTTACTCGGTAGAGAGGCCAATCTCTGTACAGACGTAACACACGTAAATGACAACACATAAAAGTTAGTGGCCAACTGAATCGCGGATTATGCTATGTTATGTATAGGAAAGTGAAGTTTAGTCTGCTACCAAATTATAACGCGAAATTTGCATGTCTCTACCTATTACTGACCACGAAGCAGAACTGCAGATGTGCACGTAAGGCACTGAAACGAACTGGGGAAAAATTATTTTCGCGAAATGTTCACGGCCCTAGATATATGGTGTAGGTTGGACTCCTAAGTAGTTATACGTACGTAATGGTTTTAAACTGAACATAGTGTGCCTCCGACTCTGACAATAAATCAGCAAGTCATGTGTAGCTTACTTGACTGGCTTGTCTCACGAGATTGCAGCATGCACGTGCGTGTGTATGTATGTATGTATGTATGTGTGTATGTGTGCAAGAGGGGAGTGATGCGCCGTACTACTGCAGGTGTGGTTGGCAGCTGTGAGCAGGACTCCCTTCCATGGGGCTAGTAGTAATCACGGATAAACAGTCGTCCAGGTGTACTAACCCCTCACCCTTTTCCCCAACCGCACCTCACCCCCCTTCACACATAAACACTATCCTATACTGACGTCACTCGTGTTTCAATAACTCGCGCACGTGGAAGAAACTCGAATAATATGTTTCGTACAACTTGAGCGACTCTCTTCAGTTATCTGGGCATATAATTGTGACAGTATGTGTGGTAGAGACAATGGAAGTCCGAGGGAAAAGTTCAATGTAAGTTTGGCTTCAACATGATGTGTATAACACTGGAGGTTTTCTATCTATAGTTAGAGTCGATGGTTTATCGCAGGCAAACCGGACATTTTGCTGGGTTTAAACGTAGGCCTACGTTCAGCTTACCAGAAGACTGCTGGCTTTAGTCTGTACTAGGTGCCTGTACTTTGGTGGTAGTAACAAAACAAAATTAAGAATATCTGATGTGGTGGGTGGCTTTCCAAACTTCAATAGGGTAATCTGATATGGAATGATGGAATGACCCTACCGTCTTTATGCAAAGAGATCTAAATTGGTGCACAGTGATTTAAATCACAGCCTAATTTGCTATGGGACTTTAAGCAGTGATCCTGCAATTTTATTTGAAGAAATAACAGCGTAAGTCAAACAAATGCTTCTCTGTTTCTATAAGAATCCCGGTACTGTAATATTTGATGCCTATTATTGGTCTGCAGACAGCTACGTTGAGTCAGACGTATATCACCCAGTCGCACATGTTGCAAAAAACTACAGCGTTTTCAATGGTATGATGGCACAAAACATTTCTCGATACAGCATCATCTCTATCTACAGTATGTCCGTAATATCGTTGTGATTTTTTGCACTTATGGCTGGTTACAAGAAATCAACAAAATAAGATAGAAATGTGAAATCTTCACCAGATGAAAGGAAAACTCGCCTTGTTTCGTACCTATTCTGTCCAGTTCGATGTGGCTCCCATTTGTTGCCCTACACACATCTAAACCGATGACCATACACCATGCCTTTACGCGCACTCTGTATATCAGCTGTCGTTTATTTAATGTACTGCTTCTCTCTTCAACAGGTCGTATTAAAATTGTATAGCTTGAACACAGAAAGTGTGTGATTTGTCCTAAAACTGTTCAACCGTGTCACAAATTGCATACTTTTCATACAGTAATGGAAGGATAGCGATACTTCAGTTTACTGAAGACCTTTAACTTAAAATATATTCGCTATTTTCCAGTTCCTTTAATTAAGTATGTGAAGTTAGTCCCAATGCGAAGAAAAATTCACTCTCAACACGTTTCAGCGCGCATGTGAAGTTTATTTTAAAGCCAAAAATTTCATCTGACATTGCTTGAATTATCTAAAACACTAAAAACGTAATTTCCCTCTTAACAGGCTTCGTCACCTTTTTAAAAAATAATATCCGTTTTCATTTAATAAATTAAAGATGTGACGAATAAACGGCAATGTTTATTTATATAAACATTACATTTTACTATTTGAAGCGTTTTATTGGATGAAATCGCTACTGGGAGTTATTTAGTGTTTATTATTTACTCAGAGAGAATTTTTATTTTAAAATTTAAATTAGCTTAAGTATCTAATAGTTACGATTTCATATTTTGAATACAATGTACATATTGAAAGATAAAGACATTATCTATGCCCCTATTGAAATATTTTCAATTAAATCTTGCCAAATTTTTTATCGGGATAGATTTAAGAAAAATTTATCAAAATAAGTTACACGAGCTCTTAACTGTAAAATTTCACTGGAACTATAAAATACAAAGTTTAGTTCCAATCGAATCTGTATCGATAGGTGCAGCTGGTATCTGGGGTTAGTAGACAGTTGGGTGTTTCGTCTCGTTGACAACGAGGTAATTTGAAACGGTGACACACAACTTGGTGCAATGACAGGTGCTGGGAGAGGAACGGTCCATTTCCTGTGTTAAGAGTGTTCAAGTGGTATAAAATCATAATTTTATAATTTTGTGAAATAGTGTTAGTTATTTAGACGGTACTTGCGAGTACAGTTTACTCTTACGAAACAATGTTCTCGCACAGTTTAATTTAAAAAAAAAAAATGCGTCAAAGCCAAACATTTCATATTACGCTGCCATGCAAATATTGAAAACCAATTGGCTTACTCTAACTAAATAATTCACAGTTCATTAACATCCCATGAGCTACGTAACTAAACACTTAGAAACCGAAAATAACTAATATTTTGACTCTTAAAAAAATCGCAAAATTACAAGAAAAAATTGCAAAACAGACAAGTTTTTAAGACACAAAAGTTGTTCACTGTAAATTTTTATAATATTTGGTAACGTAGCACATGGCATGTTAGTTCACTGTGAATTATTTCGTTTAAGTAAGTCAACTGGTTTTCACTATTTGCACGGAAGCGTAACATGCAAATTTTGACTTTAACGCACAGTCATGAGAAAAATATGCGAGATAAAATGGTTTATTTAAAGAGGAATCTGTAATCACAAGCGTCGCCTACAAAACTAACAGTATTTCGTAATATATATATATAATTTCGTGCTAAACGCACTTGAACACACATATGGGACCAGACCAGCATTTGCCTACAGCTAAAGACCGAAAAAATTCGCTGATTTACTGACTATCAGACTAGCCTTCAAGAATATCTGTGATCTCAAGATGACAACAGCTGTTCATTAGCTGCTCGCTGACACTGTGAAATGGGCATGGGTTTAGTTACATTTTTATTGTTGACTCAGCGACTTCAAGAGATGTCAAAAGTCAAGGGCCAGTTGCAAAAGTGGCGCGAATGTGCAGTTGCTGGAAATCTAGCTTGTACCGGAAAGAAAACGTGAATTTCTCAAATCCCTACTTATATCGATTTAGGAAAATCGAGGGAAATTTAAGGCTGTGTCCGAATTCAAGTATATACTTTCGTAGTCGTAACCTTTTATACTTTTCTTGTCCTTTCCTCAGTACTTAACTAATTCTGACAAAATCTTATTATTTGGTGATAAATTACATATGTATCTATGGCCAGTATCGAGTCAGCTGTTAAATGAAAACAAAATTCTCGCACTTAAGTTTGAAAAATGTTTGGCACATGAAGTAAAATTTTGACACAGGTAATCCTCAGAAGCTAACCAAAGACTCATTCCACAAATAAATAACTTCAGTCTAACGTAAAAGGAAAACTGTGATGGGATATACTTACAATCAAACAATGTACTAATCCGAAATTAAAATGCAAGTATACGTAATCTGCAAATTTAATTACAACATTTCAAAATGGCGACCACAGCAAAGCTACGAGGATGCGAGAAGGACGCAGAAGTACGCACATTCGTTTCCTTGTGCATCCTTGAGCAGTTGTATATTTTACTTCCAATTCGGACAGTTCTCGTGATGACATTTCCGGGGACAAGTACGCTCAAGTAAGTACTTCGGGTGAACTCGGACACGGCCTATATCAGGATGACCGGATATTGGATTCGAACTCGGGTCCTCCCGGATGCGAGTCCAACGTGCTACCGATGTGCCACATCGCTCGGAGTATTTTACATTCAGTTCTATTTACGACCTCCCTAGGTCTCTCTCTTTTTTTACTCTCTATTCTTCTGTGGGCGTCCAGCTGACGAGAGTGAAGCAAGGGAGGTTTGGACAGACTTCCAAAAGGGTCCCGACGTGCGTCCAGAGGGGTGAGACAGGAAGAAGCATGCAGGAAACTGAGTCAGTCTCGGAAGTGTAGGGGTGCTGGGTGGACGAGAAAGGGGGTGGCATTTGTTCAATCCCCGGCGCAGTAGGGCGCATCCATCCCCCCATTCCAGTAACCCCCTCCCCGGGGCCAACCCCCTTCGCGACCACTCACCACGGTCAAGTTTGCCTTGGCCGGCCCGAACCATCCCCCACAACCTCCTCTTCACAACTTCATGACTAACTCCGGGACTCGTGTAGTTTCAGCCTGTCGATTGGAAAACAAATTGAAACACTGTATGTGGTGGAGTGTAGTCGGTTGGGGTGAGGGGGGAATCAATTGAACACTTCGTAAAGTGTCTGTCGTCTTATCACGAGCAAAGAAATCCTCGTTGTAGTCATCTTATTGAAACGCGGAAACAAGAGTACCATCTTCACTACAGCAACGTTTCACGTACGAGAAAAGGAGAGCAGAGAGAGAGAGAGAGAGAGAGTATCTTCTCTGAAGAAACAAAGTTTCTGTATTCACAAGAGCTTTCCTAAGTTAGTATTTGTTGGACAGCTAAGAACTTTTAAGCAATAAAATAATTCAACGGAGTCCAATTTTCTACATGTCTCAATACCCGGGTAAATGTTCCTAACATACAAACTTTACAATATTAAAAATATGTACACACTGCTTTCAAAAATATAGGAAAACCACAATTCTTTTCCAGACAGCATTTGATAATATAAAATATGAACTAACATTGAAATGTATTTTAGTGGTGTTTTAGGCCTGTGATGAAGTCGGAGATATGGTCTAAATAGCCTAAAACATCGTTATTCTGTGTGAATTATTTCAGTTCAAAAGTCACTTGGTTTTCCTTTAATGTACAAAAATGTTTCATACAAATTTGGAGTTCTACATGCCATTATAAAAAAATTATGAAAACTAAAAAAATTACATTATAGTAGAAATTTCCACAGTATATTTACACAAAACAAACCATATCTCCTCCGCATTTTTTTTGTTAACTGCCCTCTTAGGTCTTTACGGCTGGAGATTCATACCATATTTATGTAAAAAAACTGCTCGAAATGTAAACATGAAGTGGTACACTGGTCTACTGCATTTCACTACATGTATTTCAGCGGAAGCGTTTAACTTACACAGTTTACTGAAAGTAATGTATAAATTAACATACATGACACTTTATTGTGCACAACAAACTAAAAATAAGTGCAGTGAGTTGGAAGGTATACAAGCTAATACAATACACAGGAATAATAAAACACTTTTATAAATAGGATAATATTAAGAGTGTTTATGTTTTCGTTATAGTGTACAAAATGGACTGGCCATAAAGAAAATCTGTTTTAAAATAGTAACTACTATTTTGCCTACACTTACTGACATTACACCAGAGGGTGATATACAAAACCACATAGTTACATTGCATATTGAGAATGTCGCCTACCAGGTTCTTCAGATGCGTTCCGTTGCGCAGAGAAACACATTTTTGCGAAACAATTCTACTTGCGCTCATTGTTCCAACGTACGTAAAGAAAACTGAACAGTGCAGGTCATTGAATTCACGATATTTTCCGAACACCATGCTCGTTGAAGACTTTGTTTCTAAGTCCTCCAACATAGCTCAAAATTGTCTTTTCAGGCTGTCTGCCGTACTTCAAAGTGTACTTAACAAATGCATGTGAAACTCAGATATAAACGTGAACTCAACTTTGCTTCAGAATTTTAACCAATAAGTGTATATTGTCACCGCTTAAAGTAACGTAGTAAAATTTTATCGGAGGGAATCTTTCGTTTAAAGATAATTTAGACTTCAAACGTGTGTATACTGAAGTAAGCTGTTCTGCCGGATCACAGTCTATCGATTACTACACGCGTTCTGCAGAAATTTGAGCTAGTAAAGAGCAGGGACGCCTGTTTTTTACGAAAAGAATTTTGCCTCACTTTGGTTCGGTGCCTTAAGTTCACATCTGCAGTTCTGCTTCGTGGCCAGTGATTGGATATTTTAACTCCCGCGTTTATTGGGGTTATACTGACAAACCACAGACTTATGATGTCACAGGAACATTATTCTGTTAGGTGCAGTCAGTGGCGGTTACAAGGGGGGGGGGAATTAGGGAAAATTTCCCCCCCCCCAAGTGCCCAACCTTGTATTGTAAATGTTATACTTTTTATTCAAACTATTGAAAATGCAGTAGGTGTTACGAACTTTGCAATATATTCTAAGAAATTGACTGTAAACTCTTTGAAAATGTTCCAATTTGTGTCTGTTGTGTGTTAAACATTAACGTTCAAAATCTTCTCAAAGCGCTCCATTTTGCATCATAAAATCAAAAATTTTCCGGGGGAGGACCACTGGATACCCCGCTTTAAACTGGCCAACAGCAGCTAGCAAAAATATATTTCTGCCCCCCTCTCAATTACATTCTGGATTCGCCCCTGCGAGAGACGTGTCTGAACAAAGCCACTCTGGCCATAACTAGAGAACGGAAATTTCACGGGTTGAACGACCTGCTGGCTGCGACTCCACAGTCCCGTGTATACTCTCAGACCTCAGCTGATTGTTCTTTAGCTGGCCATAAGTACAACTGACAAGGTAGCGCGGGAGTCAGTCAGGGTTTTCATAAAAGGTCTGCTATTGGTTCACAGTTGTCAAGGAAGATTTTCTGTAAAAGTCACCCAAACGCGAAAGTAATACGTGTAGAAGAGTTTGAAATATAATCGCATTTCAAATTAATTCTCTAATTTCCGTGTCTCTAACCATAACCATGGAGCAGAACTGCTGATGTGTACATATGTCTTTGAGACAACATTATGCGAAAATCTTCTTGAGATAAACTCGTGAATTTATTAATAAGAAAATAAATTCACTATCTCTGGTCTAGCGTTAAAGCGAATCAGCAACCAGTAATTAAGTCGTGAACTCTGAAACATGTCATATGTCTATGTACACAGTAAAAAAAATTTTGTACTTTTACAAAAAGGTTTTTTGGAAACCAGTTTCCAAATTTTTTTGTAACACTACGAAAATATTTTGTAAAATTTACAAAAATCTTGTAAATTTACAAATTTCTTTGTATATTTACAAACATTTCTGTAAATCTACAAACAAATTTTGTATATTTACAGCTAATATCTGGTTCAGTTTACAATAATTTCTTGTAGTGTTACGAAATTTTTTTTGGAAACTAGTTTCCAAAAATTTTTTTTGTGAAAGTACGAAATGTTTTGTAAAATGTGAAAGGTCTCCTAGGTTTATTTTGTTTCAATTCGAAAAATCTGCTCTTTAGCATTATTTTACTAGTTCCCAAAGTTGTTAACGATATTTGTAACCACTTTAAAAGGTTTCTGACATCTTACTTTTATTATCTGACTGATAATGTTCTGATATTACGTTACAAGAATTTCCTTGTAAATGTACAAATTTTTTTAAACTGTGTAGTAGAGTCTGCAGGGCATTTAACCCGCGACATTTTCTTGTCTCTCTGCACAAAGGTAAACGAAAATTTCGCGAGTTGAGCGTCATGCGTGGTTGGCTACACTGTCTTATACATTCGAGTATGAACTGTCTCTCAGTCGGCTTCTTCCACAAGTAAGTATATAATTTCAACTCAGACATTGTATACGGGATTAAGTCCTCTGTTGCTTAGAGGTTTGTAACGTAACGTAATTGAGCTTTACGTCTCGGCGACAACGAGGTGGTTAAAGACGGTGACACACAACTTTGTAAAATGGCAGGATCTGTGAGAGGAGTCAGCCGGAACCATCGCAGCATTCGCTTGGAGCGATCTCGGAAAACCCTGGAAAATATAAATCTGGAATGCCGGAGCCAGAGATCGAACCGAATACCGGTTCAACGTGTTACCGACAATAAATCACTCGGTTTTGGAGGTTTGTGATTGGCTCAATGATATTCAGGGTAAATTGCGATAGTTGGGAAAATGTACAATTCTTTGGTTTCTAGCTTGTCCTAAAATAATTTCGTGAATTTTCGTGTCTCTACCTGTAAAAATTACTCCGAATACATTCGTTTACGTTTGACGCCATTCAAACAGTTAAATCATGTGTCAGTAATGTACACAAATAATCTAGAACCTGTACAGTTGAAGCTTTTGAGTAATGTAAGCTGTTGGAAACCCGTAATTTTATAATTGGTTGCTCATTTTTGCCAGAGAATATCCTATGCTCTTCTCACAACTTCTGTTGGGCGATTTGTTAGTAGGAAAATATGAATCTATTTTACGTAAATAATGTCTATGTCGCAACTTCTGAAACGAATAACTAATATGTGCGTTAAGTTGTCAATATAAGTACTATCGAAACTCTGGAAATCCGGTATTTTCTGTTTTTTTATTTTTTTTTATTTTGCTGCAGTTTTGGTTATCAAGTAACAGAATATTAGTACACTTAATCTTCTGTCGATTTAGGAAACACCATTCCCCTTCAATTTTGATAACTGTCGACTCAGTCTGCAGGAAAAATTCTCAACACAAACACAAAAGGTTATTATTTTTATAGTTTTTATCAAAAGTAAAAAATCTGTACACGTGGCTCTCCTGTCTGGTTGAAAGCCGTTCAGAGATTTATTAATTCACCCAGTTGACTCGACCAGGCTAAAACTTTAACTCTGGCCAATTTATAAGCAACCCTATGTAAGTTTATTCGTATTAATAAAAGTCTACACTGAAACTTGATCCTGCAGTACAGCCGATTGACTCTGCAACGGAGTAACTAGTGTTAGCAGATGATGAACACGGAAGGGCGAGAAGGAAAATAATGTACACAACCTTCACAGAGAACTGAAAAATTGGCGTTTTCTTGAGGCCACGAGAAAGAATTCAAACAAATGAAAGTTCGTATCACTTTCGTAATTGTCCCTTGACATTTTGACACCTCCAGGAGAGCACTAAGTCGATAACAAAGAAGCAAATAAATGCAGACTCAGTCGTGTGGTACCACTGTGTCAGTGAGCAGCCAATGAGCAGCTGTTGCCTTCTTGTCTACACAGATATTCTAGGAGGCGAGGGGGGCGCGGTGGCCGAATCGTCAGACCATTCGCCTCTCACCAAGGCGATTCGGGTTCGATTCTCGGCGGGGACGGTCCCCGGATTTTCGCATGTGGGGATCGTGTCGGACGATGTCGTTAGTCGGCGGGTTTTCTCGGGGATATTCCATTTCCCCCACCCTTTTATTCCGGCGCTGCTCCATTCTCGCATTATGTCAACCCCCCCCCCCTTTTCCCTCCAGCGCCAAAGACCTCGATAAACGCTGACCAATTATCTCTCACTCTCTCACTCTAGGAGGCGAGGCTACAGTTCAGTGAGCAGCCTCTATAACGTAGTCTGTTAAACCCCGATCTACAGTGCAGGAGGTCCTGGGTTCTAATCCCGTTTCGGGTAAGGTTGTTGGTTTGTCACTTCAACTCACTTCACCCTTGTCGGCTCTTAAGAGCTCTGTAGCGCCGGAGCATGAACATTGTTGAATCGAGTAGGAAGTAAGTTTTTTAAGGCGTACTAAGAAACGCGTGTTCGATATCGTTATATACGAAAAATACACATTTAAAACAATGCTTCAACATTTTTTGTTTTCTAAATATTATACTTATGACCACTGTTTCGGGGCAACATCAATTGGCAAACAATGGCTTCTTCAGACTGCTATCACGTAAACAACGCAAACTGATATCCTAAAACAAAACTAGGGAAGCACGTACTGGACTTTCCGTAAATAATAAGAAACATAGTGCCCCCTCTTACAGCCCCATTACAAAAAGGCAACGACCAAAACACTGCATGCGGTTTGCCCGCCCCGCCCATAAAGGCGATATAAAGTTTTTCGCAAGAGCCGGTATAGTTCTTACAGACTGCTTGTTTCCGTACCTTAAGAGTGAGTGATAGATAAATAAACGCTGAAAACGTCAATTGATTTCTACGCTTTTTTCGAAGCCAATATGGATAAAATACTCAATGACAATCCTAGACAATGGTATTTGACAACTTTATGAGTACATATTTATTCAAAATTACTAATTCGTTACGCGTGATCTCTTGCGCCGCAGTTAAATGCACGAGGTTCCGGCGTCAGAGATTGTGCCTAAGAAGTTCGTAACACTGAAAACAATTTTGTTTAAAACGTTGGCTAAAACTATTGTCTAGGATTGCTATTGTTTAATTTTCGCAAATTGGTTTCAAGAAACCTACAATTATAGATTAATGCTTTTAGCGTTGAATTTTGTACCACGCCCTCTTAAAGACGGCTTCTAGAGCTTGATGTAGAGGTAGGGACTCCTGTATTTCGCGAAAAGAGTTTTGCCCCACTTTATTTCAGGAACTTACGTGCACACCTGCATCTCTGTCTCATGGTCAATAATTGGACGTTTAAACTCTCACGAGTCGTGTGGTTCTGCCCGCAAATCACAGACGTGCAGTGTTGCAGTAACCTCACAGTAATTGGCTCAGTGAAATGAGAGCAGTCTCTCCATGAAGGCACGTTGTCCAGTAACCATGAAGCAGAACTGCAAGGTAAGGCACTGAAACAAAATGGGGCAAAACTTTTTTTCGCGAAAATCAGATGTCCCTATGTATAGGACTTTTAAGATCTCTTTTTAAAGGGTCGTAAAACCGTCTCCCTTTGCCTTTAGGTTAGTAAACCCTCAAATTTTACATGTCCCTAATTATTAGGACCTGGTAGTTTTTGCGAAAAGATTTTTGCAGCACTTCGTTTCAGTGCCTTACGTGCGCACCTGCATCTCTGCTTTGTGGTCAGTGACTTGATGCCGTAACATACAACGTCTGGATGTTAAACCCGCAAATCACAGACGTGTTGTGTCACAGTTATCCATGTACTGATTGGCACAGTCAAATGAATAACAACTCTGTACAAAAACACTCTGCCAATAATCATGAAGTTGAGCTGCAGGTGTACACGTAAGACACTGAAACTAAGTGGGGCAAAAATCTTTTCGCGAAAACTTCCGGGCTCTACTAATTATTCATAATGAAAACAACAAAGGAATTAAACTAAACAGTATACAGAAAAAATATTTAACTTTTAAGTTATTTTGTCTTCCCGCCCAAACGAAATACTAAATTAATTGTTATGTGTTTAACGGCAACATGGCTGACTTAGACGAGCGAGTAACGATTGTCTCGTGACCGAGTTAACTCCGTCATGTTACCTCCCGGAAAAGCCTTGGGAGGGAACGGAACTCGATCTGACCGCGACAAAAATCGGTACCGGAAGGGGATGCAACAATTATCGGCTCGTGCCTGAGAGGTGATATGCAGGGGTTGCAGGCGATACCACGTGCGTGCCACGTGCCTGTGTCCGAGCCTGACCCGACGACCTGTTGTGTCTCGCCAGCCTGGTAATTACATACACACCTTATCTGTGCTACAAGCTCGCGTGTTTAGTCCCCTGGTGACCACCTGTGTCACCCATGAAGGTCGTGGGACCATGGGGACAGTAGTACCGCAGCCCCTACCTCGCCGGCTGGCGTGGGAAACTTGTGTATATTGCGTGCGTCGTAGCAAGGTCGCAACCCCAAGGAAGATTGAAGGGGTGGTAGTGGAGCTCGCAGGGCCTAACACCCCTCCTTATCTTCCTCCTCCTCCGAAACAATTGTTTTCATAATCAAAGTTACGAGCCGTATTAAGCATGAGAGAGATTCCGCGTTTAAGGTAAGGTCACAGACTAAATAGTAATACAGACGTGAAATGACAAGGTGGCTCATTTGATACTGGCGAACTTCGCCGCTGATTGGCTGCCCGAGACTGTTCATATCAGCCCCGTGTCTGCTTGGATTCTGCATGTTACTACAGGATTCCTATTGGCCTGGCTGTCGGCTGGCAGAGCAGCTGCCTTACGCTGATTGGCGGTAGGTGTTTCCGCCATCTTGCTGGCCAGGGACGTCATTTTGCTGGCGTGTGTGACTGAGTTCGGTGTTCTTCTGGATATTTCGCTTCTGTATACCTAAATATTCTGTGGTAAGGTAACAGGCGGGCGATAAGATACTGAATCACGCGTCAACAGCTGTATTGCCTTTATACACGGGGCGCGAAAACAGCGTGCAATGTTTCGATCGCTTTATTCGTGTGAGTAGAGACGTATTCGGATTACACATATTCTTGGAGGCGACCAAGAATATGTGTAATCAAGCGAACAACAGCTGTTCATTGGCACATCGCTGACTCAGTGATATGAGCGAGCATTTAGTTACATTCTACCATTGGCTCAGCGACTTCCAAGAGTTGTCAAATAAATCAAGAGCCAGTTGCAAATGTGACACCAACTTACAGTTGTTTGAATTATCGCTTGAGGCCGAAAGAAAACGCGAACTATTCAGGTCTCTACCTATGGGACTTAAAGCGGTGACTGTACTTTTTTATTCACGGATAGTGCATAGTATGGTTCAGCGTCTCTGTTCTTCTTTTCCGTTTCGCGTTGGTATTTTTTACTTGACGGCAGTATGAAAAAAACAGTTTTTAGCTGAAACCATATTTCTAACCATGATATCTAGACAATCAAATTGAGAAGTACAGTTTTGAGAATGATATCGAACTCACGTTCAGAAGTATTAAAAAAAATTCCAAACACGCTGCAACATTCGCCAGCTGTACAGGACGCATTGAAGAACTATGCACGAGTGTTAACTCAGGTTATGCTTGGATTCTATGAAAGAGAAACTTGTTGCAAGGACGTAGTATTGCTAGAGGCACGAGTATTTCGTGTATTCATCTGGCAACAGCCTAGACTTCTCAGTTCTGTACATGTACCGACTAAAGTAGAGTATCCATTGGCTTCTAACAGTACAAACTGTAGCACGTGACATCTCCGCGACTTGTATCCTTATTTATAACTGGGTCACAGTCGTCAAATGTGTGTTAAAACCGCTCTCGTCTAATCACACAAGAGGTAGTGAAGTATACGGTTTTGACGTCCAACCTAACATAGAATGAATACGCGAAATAATCGTGCATATACTTATCGCTAGTGTTTTTTTTAATATAAGACTAGTGTTACAGTAATGATGATGTTAACACTCTCGGAAACACCGATTTTCATGAATGGGAATTATTATAGCCCACGATTTTTGGTGAAAAATATTCTGCAACACCTTGTTTCAATGCCTTATGTGCACATATGAAGCTCAGTTTCAAGGTTACTGGCAGAATGTATTATTTCACAGACGTAGCTCATTTGACTGTGCCAACAGGAAGAAGGTTACTGCGACACCACACGTCTGTGATTTGCGGTAAAACCCTAAGACGTGTGAGACAAACCATCCAATCACTGAGTACGTAGCAAAGTTAAAGATTTGGTGATTTGGTAACAAGATAGTGAAAAAAGTTGACTCAAAAATATTTTCGTGAAAATCAGGGGTTCCCTAAAGCTTCTGTTTTTCGTACCTTAAAGGGAACGAAATGCACCAATTTTCGGCAGCGTGTATGAACCTAAAATGCATACACACGCGTGTTAAGGATGTTCAAGTGCGATAAAGTCATATGAAATAGTGTTAGTTTTGTAGACGATACTTGTGCGTGCAGTTTCCTCTTACGGAACAGTTTCAACTGGCTTAGTTTTCACGTAACGGTGCGACAAAGTCAAAATTTGGATGTTCTGCTGCCATACAAATAGTGAAAACCAATTGACTTACGAACGTGAAATAATTTACAGTGTAATAACATACTATGGGCTACGTAATAAAACATTTGAAAAAAATCCCGCGAATTTTTATTTGTTTGTTTTAATAAAAATTGCTGAATTAGCAACTTTTTTCTGAAATTTTGCGATTTTTTTTTTTAAAATTCAAAATATTACGTTGTGGGTTTTTTTAACGTTTTATTGAATAGCTCATAGGATGTATGTTCAGAGTGAATTATTTTGTTTAAGAAGGTCAGTTAGTTTCACTATTTGCATGGCAGTGTAACAAGCAAATTTTGATTTCGATACCCCGTTATAAGAAAACTATGGGAGCTATATTTTTTTTTGTAAGAGTAAAATGTATTCACAAGTATCGTGTACAAAACTAATAATACTTCATGAAAAAATATAAAATTGTGATTTTATCGCACTTAAGTTCTTTGGATGATATTCTTAAGCAGGCATCACATTAGCACGCTGAAGAGTTTTCGAATAATCTGGCAACGGCCAAAGCTCTGCACGTCGTCTGACACCCGCCTACTGGCCGCGTGTTTGTGTGAGTGAGGTACGGCGCCAAGGGCGATGTTGACCGGCTCATCTGGTGCGGTATCACCTCTACTGCAAAACACTGAAACTGCGTGAAATGGTATCGTAGATCACTCGCTTGACTGACACTTTCAGTGGCTACCCCATCCTTTTATTGGTGGAAAGAAGTTTTATGTCCACTGCATGTTACCAAAGTAGTTTCACACGAATCTCGTGAGTAGTTTTTCAGATACAACTGTTTGGATTTTTTGTTTATTTTTGTCATTTTTAGGGGCTCAGAAGAGCTTGTTCTAATTAACGTGTTGTTTGAAACTACACTTCCGTCATTGTATGAAGTGTATTTTCGTTCAGTAAATTTACACAATGGACACATGTAAAAATTATTGTATTTACGAAGACAGTGTAACGCAACTTTGCGCGTGTTAGGCGACGTCCTTAAGGGCGCTGTCCCGCAATTTTCATCACCAAGTTTTAATTTTTGTATTTGTTCCAGATATTTTTTTTTCTTATTTTAGACACAGAATGTGACTAAATTCGGCTCTTATGAAATGTTTTTAACGCTCATAGTTTTCGTGTAATGGCTTGTGAAAGTCAAAATTTGCACGTTTCCGTTTTAAGGACTACACTAAAATCAACTGACATACCAAACTGAAAAAAAAAAAAAAAAAAAAAAAATCGCAGTGGATAAAGACGTCGCAGGCTACAATTTCATGCACATAAAAATATGAATAAAAATGTTTTATATTTAAATAAAAGTACTGACATTTGACATAAACATTTAAATAATGCAATAATTTCTTTAAAGATATAAAAATCTTTTATTTTGCGGATTAACATAGTTGAATTTGTAGCCAAGAAGTTTGTTATTCACTGTGAATTTTTTCAGTTTGGTAAGTAAGTTGGTTTGGGTGTCGTCCTTAAAACGGAAAAGCGCAAATTTTAGCTTTAACGAGCCATTACGCAAAAACTATGCGAGATAAAACATATTTATAAGAGCAAAAATTAGTCACAATTTGTGTCTAAAACAAGTAAAAAAACTGTTACAAATAAAAAAAATAAAAACATGGCGATGAAAATTGAGGTAGACCGCGCGCCATTAAGGGTGTTCACGTGCGATAAAATCACAATTTTATATTTCTATGAAATAGTGTTAGTTTTGTAGACGATACTATTGAGTGCAGTTTCTTCTTACGAAACAATTTAAACTCGCATTGTTTTTTCATAATGGTGCATCAAAGTCAAAATCGACATGTTCTGCTGCCATGCAAATAGTGAAAACCAATTAACTTACGTAAGTGAAATAATTTACAGTGAAATAACATGCCACGGGCTACGAAATAAAACGTTTTTAAAAAATCCCGTGAACTATTTTTGTATTGAAAAAATTGCTAAGTTTTCAACTTTTTTCTTGTACATTTACAATTGTTTAAAAAATTCAAAATATTACGTTATGTTCTGTTAAATACTTTATTGCATAGCTCTTGGGATGTAATATCACAGTGAATTATTTTACTCAAGTAGGTCAGTTGGTTTTCATTATTTGCATGGCAACAGAACAAGCAAATTTTGACTTTGTCGCACCGTTATGAGAAAACTATAAGAGCTCTAATCGTTTTATAAGAGGAAACTGTACTCACAAGTATAGTCTACAAAACTAACACTATTTCATAAAGATATAAAATTATGATTTATCGCACTTGAACAACCTTAAGGAATATAAGTAATAATGTCGCAGACTCCGGCCAGGCTAGAAAAGGTTTTACTCACTTCAGCTGGATGCGTGCGCGAAGACCCGGTAATGAAGGCCTGGTGGCTTTGTGACTCCATTAGCCGGGCGCCGTATGTGACACGTGGCTGGGTCACGTGGCCGGTGACGTCACCTGGCGCAACGGCAGACCGCAATCTGGAACCCCTGCTGCACCCCCAGATACGTTCCTTCTCCTCCCCCTCCACAGTACTGACACACCGCGCCTCCATCACTGCGCTAATAGAAACAAATGGCACCAGGGGGATATTTGACTTCATCTCTCCTGTGGCAGAGTAGTTGGTATAGCCAGTGACTTATAGCTGGGAATATTTGACTGTCTGCTTGGTTTCAATATGGGGTCTTCATTTACGACGTTGTACTATTTATAGAGACACAGGGAAATCATCACGAGAAAAGTCTACTGTTTGCTAGGCTCCAACGTGTTGTGTATAGCTCTGAAGGTTTTATATAGATATTTGATGGGGGCCGCGGTGGCCGAGAGGTCAGACCTCTTGCCTCCCATCAAGGCGATCCGGGTTCGATTCCCGGCGGAGTCGGTGGAAATCGTGCAGGAAGATGCCACTGGTCGGCGGGTTTTCTCGGGGTCTCCCGGTTCCCCCGCCCATTCATTCCGGCGCCGCTCCATACTCATCTCATATCACCCCTCACCAGCGTTAAAGACCTCGATGTTAAACGCTAACCAAAATCTCTCGCTCGCTCGATATTTGATATCGTTAGAGATGATTGTATATCGAGAAAATGTTTTCTGCCAACACACCCTTGAAAACGCTGTAGTTTCCACTAGGAACCCGTGTTTTCGCGAAAATAGTGTTGCCCCAGTTTGTTTCAGTACCTTACGTGCACATCTGCAATGGCGTTTCACGGATCTTGGCAGCGTGTCTATGCCTATCATTTGACTGAGCCAATTACAATAACGTACCTCCAACATCACACGTCTGTGATTTGCCCAAGGCTCGTGAGAGTTAACATATCCAATCACTGACCACGAAGGAGAACTGCAGGCGTGCACGCAAGGCAAAGAAACAAAGTGGGGCCAAATTCTTTTCGCGAAAAACAGAGGTCCATAGTGATATACTTCTGAAACAACGTATAGCTATCTGCAGACCAACAGGCAACAGATATGATAATATCAAGACACTTATTTGCTCGGTCAAAGAGGGTAACAGCTCCAAGTACGAGTAATCTCCTGGTAAGTTGAACGTGGTTTGAAATCTAGAAAACAGTCAAGTTTTTCCGCGATAAACAACATACATACATACATACATATGTACATATAATTCCGGGAATGAATATTGAATAAAGTCGTCAACAATCACTCGCAATAGCTTACGTACACAAAATACTTCGTATATCTGATCCACTTCAGACATTTTTCAATTATCACGTCATTGTTATATGTCGTTCATGTTTGACGTGATTTCACATGTAATTTTTTACTAAAAATAACTTGAGATAATCATTACACCGAATCGAATCTGTCACTTTGTGACGGAAATTGCTAAAGCCGCTAATTTTTTTGGTGAAAACAACTTTGCAACACATGTTCCAATGCCTCGCATGCACTTCGTGGTTATTGGCAGCGTGTCTTTGTGCAGAGCCATTACTCATTTGACTGCGCTGATGAGAATAGATAGAGAGGATGATATATCGCGAAAATGTCCTGTGCTACCATACCCTTGAAAACGCTGTAGTAAATTACAACACATGTGATTAGGTGATGTACTTCTGACACAACGTAGCTGTCTACAAACCAATAATAGGCATAAAATATTACAACAGCGGTATTCTTATTGGATCAGTCAAATAGGGCAACAGCTACACATAAAAGCGAAAACCAGTCTTCTTCTGGTAAGAACGTGCGTTGAAACTCAGCAAACAGTCAAGTTTACCCGCGATAAATCATCCTCTCTAAGAAGAGGTGAAGTGAAGAGTATTCGATAAGCACTTTATATCTAGGTCTTTAGCGCTGGTGAGGGGTGGCCAGTGGCGGCTCGTGGGTTGTTGCCAGGTAGGGCTGCAACTGTCAAAGAGCTGTACAGGGTTGTGCGCTGGTTGGCTCTACGGCCACTGACACGCTGATGTGCAGGTACCCCTTAATAATGTGTGGTCACAACACATCTAGTAGCAGGCAAATATTTCATGGTCGTTGGTCTACGGCGCGTTCATCAAGAGTGTACAGTTCCGACTGTCTGCAGCCCCACCTGGCAACAACCCGCGAGACACCACTGGGGGTGACATGATGTGAGTAGGAGCAGCGCCGGATTGAATGGGCGAGGGTAACGAGAGATCCCCGAGAAAATCCACCGACCAGCGGCATCGTCTGGCATGTTTCCCACATGTGAAAATGCGGGGACCGACCCCGCCGGGAATCGAACCCGAATAGCCTAGGTGGGGGGGGGGGGGCAAGATGTCTGACCCCACGACCAGTGCTGCTTCTCCGATGAGAATAAGATCTCTGTGAAACGACACGTCTGTGATTGGCAGGTGGAACCCAAGACGTTGACAGTTCAAAACATTCAATCACCAACCAAGTATCAGAGCTGCAGATGTGTACGTAAGATATTGGAATGAGTTGGTGCAGAAATCTTTTCACCAATATTCAATGGCTCTAGTTATACACAAGGGCTAATTGTTTTCGCGAATATATTTGTGCACTACTTTGTTTCAATGCCGTATGTGCATATACGTAGTTCTGCTTCGTGGTTATTAATAACTAGAGACGGGAAAATTTCGCGCGTTCACTGACCTGTAGGCTAGCCTCCATGAATATATGTTTACTGAAGCAAACAACAGACATTTACTGGCTGTTCTTTGACACAGTAATACTATATAATTAGACACGCATTTATGTGCTATTTTATTATAGGCTCAGCACATTCCAAGAAGTGTCAAATGAGTCAAGGTCCAATGGCGAAAGCGACTTCGACTTAGAGGTGTTGGAAATCTAGCTTGTGCCCAAAAGAAAACGCGAATTTTTCAGGTCTCTATTAATGGCGTGTCTTTGTTCAGGAATGTCTCTCATTTGACTGCACCTATAAGAATAAGGCAATTGTGACCCCATATGTCTGTGATTTGCCTGTAGAACCCCAAGACAACTCAGAGTTAAAACATTCAATCTCCTACCAAGAAGCAGTGGTGCAGATGTGTATATGAGGTATTGAAACAAATTGGCGCAAAAATCTTTTCGCCATAAAATCGTGGCTCTATTAACAGCTTGTCTTTGTGTAGATGCGTCACTTATTTGACTGTGCCAATCAGATAAGGACACTGCGAACACCATATGTCTGTGATTAGCGGGTAGAACCCTAAAACCGGCGACAGTTAAAAGCATCCAATCACTAGCCATGAAACAGAGCTGCAGATGTGCATGCAGAGCAGTGAAGCCAGTTGGTGCACATTTTTTTTTTCACAAAAAAAAAGAGAGAATTTAGTTATTTATAACCAACTATGCGGGGATGTAGCCAGTGGCGGCTCGTGGGTTGTTGCCAGATAGGACTACAGTTGCCAAGAGCTGTACAGGGTTGTGCGCTGGTTGACTCTACAGCCACTGACACGCTGATGTGCAGGTGCCCCTTACTACTGAGTGGTCACAACACGTCTAGTAGCCGGCAAATATTTCATGGTCATTGGTCTACGGCGCGTTCATCAAGAGTGTACAGTTCCGACTTTCTGCAGCCCCACCTGGCAACAACCCACGAGCCACCACTGGATGTAGCATGCTCGTAGCTGGAACACTGGTCGTGAGAGTGGTTGACCGTGGTCACAATATGTTTGACCAGACCCACCCTCTTAGTCGTCGATGCACCCTCGGCTAGGTGGGTGTAGTGTTTGCTCAGGACTCACCCCTGACTCGTGAACTAAGAGAAGTACAGCATGACCATGACATAGCACTTGTTTGTGTTCGGCCAACCCTCTGTCCGGGACATCATAATTACACGCAGCAAACACTCGCGTCTGCACATTTACCTACCCCTACTAGACAAACAGCGTTTACGATTTGCCGTTTTCATTAAGTGCGCCGCCCACCTCACCCGTGAAATGCGTTCCATGGTGTTCTTAAATGAGTGTTTGTTACAAAACTATTCCGCACGTGCCCATTGTGTATACGTTCTAAAAGAAAATACAGTTAAAACGACGACGGGAAGTTAGTTATTAAACGTCATGTCAATTAGAAAATTAATTTCGGAGCTCCTCAAAAACTAATTGAAAACATATTTTTAAACCTGTTATATCGGAAAATCTACTCTCGAGATTCGTGTGAAACTCCTCTAACAACGCAACAAGCTCGCCTGAGGAAAACTCCTGTTTTAATTCTTTGTTTTAATAGCTGTTTCGTCTCGTATTGTATATGTGACTTCGCTGTAGGCCTATAGTAGCACTGTTTTCTATGTAACATTGCTTTCGTCCTATTTACTGTCAGTGCTTTCATGTTTATGGTGCCCGGCGATTTCTTAGATTTCGGTGTCCTTTAGTTTTGGTGTCTATGTCTTATTTTTAACTTTCCAGCTTTACGTTTTGTGTTTTTCATGTGATTCGACACAATACCTCGTGCGATTTTTCAGGTTTTGCTATTTATATATATCTTGAGTAGAGCCTAATCGGCGTGTTCTTCCTTTATCGTTTTCTTATTCTTTTCTTGGTTTTCTGAGATGACATAGCATTGCAATTACGAATATCCACATTTTAAATAAATCCCTTACATCCATTGCACACATCTTTCAAAGACACTAAGAAACCCATGTTATCAAAGTAAATTACTATGATATAACTCCTATTTGAAAGCAATTCCTTCAAACAACTTTTTTGAAGTGAAATATTTGTAACAATATTGATAGAAATAATGATTTATCGTGGGAAAACTTACTGTTTGCTGGGTTTCAACTCGCGCCAGCTTACCAGAAAATTGCTGGTTTTTGCTTGTACGTGGAGCTGTTACCCTATTTGACTGAGTCAATAACAATCCCGATACTTAGGGAACCCTGTTTTTCATGAAAAGAATTTTGCCCTACTTTGTTTCCGTGCCTTACGTGCACCCGGTCAGTGATTGGATATTTTAACTCTCACGAGCCTTGGGATTCTACCGGCAAATCACAGACGTGTGGTTTTGCAAGAACGTTGCTGTAATTGGCTCAGTCAAATGAGTTACGGCTCTTCACATAGACACGTTGCCAGTAACCACGAAGCAGAATTGCAGATATGAACGTAAGGCACTGAAACAAACTAGGGCAAAACTCTTTTCGCGAAAAACAGGGGACCCTACCGATACTGCAGCATTATATGACTGTTTTTTGATCTGCAGACAGCTACGTTGTGGCAAGCGTACGTCATACAATAATTTATGTTGCAAGAAACTACAGCGTTTTCAAGGGTATGTTGAAACAAAACATTTTCGCGATGTAGCATCATCTCTAAATATTGATGCTGAAGAAACTTTGTCATTATATTTGAAACAATAAGCGACCCGAAAAATTCACGATTTCTTTTGATCACAAGCTAGAATTGAAACACAACTGTTGGTTCGTGTCGCACAATGACTACTTCGCAACTTTTGGGGAGCGCTGAGCTAACAATAAAGAAACAATTAAATGCAGGGCAAGTCGTGTGGTATCGCTGTGACAGTGAGCAGACAAAGAGAAACTGCAGTTGTCTTCAGAATGAGGATATTCTTGGAGGATAGTGCGTGTAGAAGTGGCTAAACGGTAACACATTGTATTCGCATTTATGAGGGCATGGGTTCGACGAGCGTTCGAATCACGCTTAAATTAACCTACAGTTCAATTTTACTGGACTTACCAGAAAACGGCAACTAGACACACGTCTGTTTTAATAAAAACTGAATAAAATTTCGGATATTAGAATTTATTGGTTGTCACTGACAAAATTCCTCTGAGATTTTTGTAGTGTGTTTTATATAGTTTTTTGCTCTTTTTCTTTTTTGTACTTTGACATTCAATACAAGTTCGATCAGCAAAACATGAGCAATGGCGTATGTTCACAAACTAATTAATTGTAATTGTAAACTCCCATTGCAACATACACTTAAAAATCTCACAATTTTGGATAATTAATTACAGAAAAATCATTTTAAATTGTAAAGTTCAAAGTAGCATCCCAGTACAGTGTAAGTAATTCGTGCGGCATGGTCGATTAATAAACTCGCACAGGGAAGAGGGAGGTTTAGCTGGGATGTTGAATGTCAAGGGTGGGGAGTGAAAGGGTGGCAGTTTTAAAACCAACCCCTGGCAACTTTCCACGCGGCCGAGCGCGAAAGAGGGAGAGTAGTGTGTCTGTGGGTGCGAACAGTTCTAGAATTGTCGTCGAATTCACCCCTCGACCCTAGGCGCATCTTTCTGAGGGCGAGGGTAATTGTTTCTAGAACACAGTGGCTGTCATTCCACCTCCCTTTACTCCCCTCTACCACACGGCTTTATGGACGAGATCATTCTCTGCCCGTGTCGCACTTAGAGACCCGGAAGTTTCGCGGATTCGTCCGATGAGACGCTAGATTTCGAACTCCTGTGTGAGTGACTTCCGTGATTGGGTCACTGTTTAAAACAATTAGGTCCTCGAGGACTCTGAACAAACAACAAACCTGCATGATAACACTCTCTGACTCTTGTTACAGGCGGTTCGGAATAAAGTGAGACTCAAAAACCCCTGCTAATGTTCTATTGTCAGATAATTTGTATCGTTCCATGAGTAACGGCTAAAGACGGTAAATGTCTAACCTCTCTGGATACGTCACTTAATGCTTGCGCGTGTAAGATAAGTTGTTAAGTCAGTTGGAACCTATATAGTTCGATTGAAAACGTTTATTACTTAGGGCCTATATATAATACGATTATGTCGATTTTGGTTACTTTGTTTCAGTAAGGCTGTATTTAAACAGGAAAATACACGAAACTATATTGCGTAATTTTGCTGCCAACCACACAGTCAGTGAGATAACTACTGTTGATGTTGAATTATGTGCAGTAACGGCTAATGATATTTTTCAAAGGTAGAATTTTGAGTGCTCACTTTATCCCGAACGACCTATAGCATGCAACATGCACGTACAACTGGCCACCTATTGGAGCAGCAGCCAATGAACAAGAAGCTGAAGACTGAGGGTCATATCTATAAACGGCTTTCGAATGACGACCAACTGCTATCCCCATAGGGAAAGCATTGGCGAGCAGTTGGTTGTCATTCGAAAGCGTTTATAGATACGGCCCTGAGTGTATAGACTGTGGAGTCCAGCCTGCAAGGAGATGAACACGCGAAATTTTCATGTCTCCGCACAGTGTTTATTTTACTTCTTGGTAGATATTACGTTGGGGAAATCTTCAAACAAACATTCGCATGTTGGATTCCCTAGTAAACTGATAAACGTACATGGACATAATTTTACTGTGAATGTATATAGCTGGTTTGCGATTAAGCGAACTCTATTGAAGACCGTCTCGTACATAACAATAGTTAATTTTTTTAAAAAACGTCAACTCAGAAGTTAACATTTGAATACGGTACAATCTGTATCCTAAGATTATTACTTAGGTTTACTTGTTTATATTGCGAAATTTGGAATTTTTGGTCACCTTTATCGATTTTTTTAAGTACAAAATTATTTTGTAATATATATTAAAACATGTCAAGCAGTGGCCCATGACATATAATTTCAGTGCGAATTTTAAAATGTATTTATGTTCATTGGTTTTTGCAGCTTATACGAACTAAATTCGTGACTGGATTTAGTTTCTTGGACATACTTCATTGCAAAATGAATGACTATCAAAGTAAACTATAAACAAATAATAGAAAACCATAAATAAGCAGTAACACAGTCTGTCTGAAATACTACTTTGTTTTGTTTTCGTCTCATCGTTGTGTCGTTTGTCTTTTCTGTTTGTGTCTGATATCTGTTGTGCTATGTTTCGTCTCTTCGTCCTGTCGTTTGGTTATTTTTCTGTTCGTGTCTGATATCTACTGTGTTATTTGTTTAGTCTCATCTTTGTGTCGCATGTAACTTGGTTTTTGATTTTTGATTTTGATTTGTTATTATTTAAATTTTTTATCTGTTTGTTCCTTGTTTTATTTGATCCGGTTCCATTTTGGAATTTCCTATTGAGTATGCATCTTGCTGACTAAAGTATCCTCTGCTTATTTATGGTTTTCTGTTATTTGTTTAGTATTCTTTGACAGTCATTAATTTTGCAATGGAGTACAGTATGTCCAATAAACTAAATCCAGTAATGCTCTCCCATTGCACAGTTCTTTCAAAGATCAGCTAAAATCATGCTAATTTTTACTTTGAAGTGCCATTATGGGGAAAATGATTGAGCTAATTTTTTTAAGAGGAAAATTTACTCCTAAATAACGTCTACAAAACGAACACTATTTCATTCAAATATAAAATTATGATTTTTTCCCTCTTGGACGCCTTTAATGTTAGATGTATCCGCGAAATTCACGTACATTAACAAATGGAGGCGTTTCGCTAGTGTATCTGCGCGAACAAAGCAGTTGTAAGATGAAGGGCCACCGCAGAGAACTAATGGCCACAGCGAGGATTCTGTCACAACGTAGTCCGGACCACCCACAAACTAGAGGTGTGGCGCATCCTACAATAGCTTCCCTTGTCAGCTGCCGGACACCGCTGCAGTGCAAGAAGCGGCATTTGAAGAGGACACTTTCAAAACCAGACACGTGCACGTGATTCCGAAAATTAATTAAACATAATATTTTCTAAAGTATTAGGTTAATAAGCTACACTGGAATATACTGTCAAATTTGATTATGATATTACCTGTCCCATTCAAAATCAGGTGAAAATGTGTGTATTTGCAACAAGGGCATGAGACCCGTTACTTGTTGGATGATATAGAGTTGCGAAATGTTGCTTCTGGAAAGTTTACTAACCTTTAAAGTTAGGCATATCCTTAACTTTCGTTCAGAAACAGACACGACAGTTTTCCGTTATTTGAAAATGTATTTCTTGAATATCAAACTAAATATATTGACTTATCTCACATAAACAACCATAACTTGACAGTTATAATTAAGTTCAAAAATTACCGTACCATGCAATCATTGAAAGATTCCTGCAATAAGTTGGTGTTACAAATTAAATCGTTTTCTTATGTACGTCATTGTGAGCGAATGCTACCATATTGCACAAAAAATTCCACAGTAAAAATAAGAATAAAAAAACGCAGTATTGACTGTCGTCAAAAAAACATCTAACACACAGACAATTCCGGGCTGGAATATAGTCGCGTGGGATAAAAAATACACAAAAAATAACAAAAGGAGGACAGATAAAAAAACAGCAGGATAAAGTGTAAGAAAATTGATGATGAAAAAGGACGAGAACCAACGATGATAACACAAATGACAAGAGACACAAATGTATGTGAACACAGACGGCAAATCAAAGAGAAAACTCCATCAGCCTGTACATGTTCCTGAAGACGAGAAGCCTGCTACTCCGTTTGTGATTTCTTTGTTTGTGTTTTCTTTATTTATTTTTATTATCACTGTGGGGTTTTTCTGAAACACGGCAGTATTCTCTTGCAATAGCGTGTGTACAAAAATTGGTTTAGTTTGTAAACCTATCATATTTAAGTCCTCCCCCTATTTTTTTTTGCAGTGGTTTGAATATTATTTTTTTGACGCAAATTAACAAATATAATGTACCAACAATTTAATCTTACAGTTTTAACATGTATACATCATTATTTGTATCTGCATTTTTCTGTTGCAATACACAAAACTTATGTTTAGATTTGTTCCCCTGGAATATCACATATTTCGTTGACAAAATAAGCCAAAATGAAGCAAAATATTTTTTTGCTAGCAAACGATACATTAAAACGCTCTGACAAAATTATGTATCACATAACTGTACACAGTCCCAAATTTTTTCAAAGCATTTGGTTAAAAAATATTTGAGTTATTTGCAATTGTTTGAAATAAATGAAAGGTCATGGCCTTAATTTTCGTTAGTATCGCAACGTATTAGTTTCTTCACTTTTCTGCAAAATTGTATAACGAGGTATCTTTGGTCTTGAAAGTTTGTCGCCTCATTAATGTCTTCTCCACGTTGCCGTTAAGTGCGTTCAAGGGTTTAGAAAAAAAAACCTAATTCAATATTTCATAACTGTCATCGAAGAAGTATTGACTTTATATGTGTGAAGTTTTATCATAGACATAGATATATGCCTATGATAGTATGCCGCAAAAATATTGAGGCAAAAACAACTTCGCTCCCTAAACAGCTGATTGTGGCCTGTTTTCGCATGAATGCCATTTGAATTTGCTGCAGCGTATTGTGAAAATGGATGGAAAATGCGTTGCCTACGCCTGTAATGAAAAAGCAGTCAGAGGGACACCAATACCATTCCACAGGTACGCTTTTTTTTAACCAATTTTAATTAATATACATGTATTGCTTAAATTTGCTTTTTTCTTTTGATGTTAAAAATCAAGCTCTGTATGCATATTTGTACTTGTGTTATGCAGATAATTATTTGCATGTAAAAGAACGACACGTGGGTTATTTACGTATGTATTGTAATTTAGTTTTGAATGTGCCTTCTTTGAATTTTTAAGAACACATCGCATATTTGTACTTATTTTGCAGATAGTTTCTTCACATATTTAATACCAGAATTTTAGGTTATTTTAGACATTAATTTTTTTTTTTTGTAATGTTGTGGTTAGTAATATGCCTTGTTGATTTCTTTGTGATAAATATAGAATATAATAATATATTTGTGCTTGTGGAGATCGTTTCTTGGCACTTAGTGAGTTTAACAAGTAATGAAAATGTCTCGTATTTTATTAAAAACACAACAACCTTTAAAATATTGTCCGTAAAGTAAAACAATGTATTTTACTGTAATCTTTTGTACAATTTATGTACAGAGTACCAAATATTGCTGTTACCTGTACACAAGCTGGTAGGCTGACTTATATTTGTCAGTGTACTATTAATTGTTCGTATAATGTAATTATTGTAATCTTTTTGTACTGTATTCGGTGGAAGCAAAATTATGTAAAAACAGGGGCTTTGCTAGCACATAAATTCTTTCATTATAAAACTATTGAAAATTTAAGGTCTTGTGGACAATTTAGAGTTTATACAATAACAGTCTCAAATGTCTTAGCTTTGTTACATTTATGTTATTGCTTACACTTTGCTTTTTTGAAATTCTGAAAGAATAAAGGTGAAATTTGCGATTATACTGCAAATTATATTATCCTTACACTACAGTACCAATATGGCGATTAAGCTGGTAACATATGAGGGGGTTATAATGAAAGTGAAGAAAGTCATGATTGCTTAGTTTTGAGGAATAAAGTGTTTTTTTTGTAGGAACTCATAAAGCGATTTTCCAATATGTTAACGCAGCCCTCAGTTAACTCAATTGATATTTAATCATGGGGCAAAAAAATAAAGCCAATATACAGTATAAATGCAGTTGTGAACATTATGAAAACAATTTATTAATCAATATTAAGTTACCTACAACACCTATCGTTGACAACACTTATGTAAGTTTCCAATTTGGTTTTGAAAAATAATTTCGTTATATACTCTTGACCAAGTACATGTCATATTTCACTGGGATTGGATATAAAATATTATATTTTCTTTGACCACTATGTGGGTTGTGTCTGAATTTTGGGTGGGACAAAACATTACAGCCAAATTCACAGAAAGGCCATTATTGCACTCTAAAATATAGTAACTAGCCAATGGCATAACTACTGCCTCGTTCATTGCAAGTTTTGGCAGTAAAATTGTTATTACCCAAGCATTAGTACCATTTTATTTTCCAGAGCAAAACTCGACGAGAAAAGTCAAGAGATTTAGTGGAATCCCAACAAAAACTACTATTTAGGCAGTGCAATATAGCTGAACCAATGGATTTATTTACAATTGCATAATTTAGGTTATTGCAGCAAATATAAATGTGTCAGATATTCAGACATGGCGTAAACGTTAAATATTTTTAACTCAGTGTTGTGTTCATTTAATTAATTACCAAAATTACTAACCACAGACGTATTTTGAATACAAAGTAAACAATGTCGCACAGTGTAGTAGTACCATATATCTTGTCCGATTTTGCATTACATCCAAATAAATGGGTATGTAATGTGTAAAAATAACTTGCGTTTTATGTCTAGTACAAGAAATCAGACTTCCATTGGTAAACTCTACATTTAACACGTCCACACCGGAAATAAGTCATAAACCCTATCTTCCACAGTAAAAGCGGGCCACAATCAGCTGTTTTGTTTTGGCCACACATCGGTAGTGCATAGAGTATAGCCTACTCTGGGTCTATCCGTATTATGTCGTAGAGCTTTATGTTCTGCAAGTAGTCTTTGTATGTATTATATCTATGCAGGCAACAAGACAATAAATGTTTGCAAAACATAGCAAGACAAAATATAAATGCTGTGAAAAACTCTTAATATAGATGCAATTTCATGTACAAGTACAACAGAATTCGACACAAAGAAGCCAAAAACTATTCGCTATAGTTTCAGTCTATTTAATATTATTTTCAGATTTTCAAATTTTAAAAAATGTGTGCCATAAGTTTTAATAATTTAATAAATTTAGTTTTGAGTACCGGTATTTAAAAAGTTTATATTTTACGATACAAATATTTGACTTGCACGATAACACAATGAGGATCTGCGTCTTACAATGCAAATTTTGTGAAAATTTATTTTGGGGTTTGCACTGGGTTTGCATGTAGATTCTTTGCGTTTATTGATAATATCCAAAGTGAAAGAACAAATATATAAAACATTTATCAAAAGTAAATTACAGACAGAAATATCTAAGTAGAATTACTAAGACATTAATATACATATATTTGAATCACTTTACACCGATGTTATACTTTATTTTTAATTTTATTGAACATTATTTAATGTTTCAATGTTTATAATTATGTTTATAGACGTACGCAAAAATATTTTCTTGTAGGTTTCGGAGATTTATTACATTTTATTTAATGTGAAGTTTGTAAATCACGAAAAACTCTTAAAACTTGGAAAAAAAATTTGGCGTTTATTCAGGCTTAAGATTATGGTCAAGCATTTCTATTGCTTTTACGATAAATATAAAAAAATTGCTGCACGGTTTTGTTACAAACAGTGTGTACTATGTCAAATTTTTTTTTTTTCGAGACAAAATGTACAAAGGCTAATTATGCAATTAAGGAAATTCTCATTAATGAAGAAATTAGCCACTTACATATAATTTTTCTGGGTTCGATTTCCGGTGGGGTCAGCCCCCGGATTTTCGCATGTAGGAATATTGCCGGACGATGCCGTTGGTCGGCGGAATTTCTCGGGGATCTCCCGTTTCCCCAGCCCTTTCATTCCGGCACTGCTCCATATTCACCTCATGTCACCCCTCACCAGCGCTGAAGACCTCGATATTAAGCGCTGACGAAAATCTCTCACTCCATATAATTTTTTACCTATAAAAAATTAGACTACATAGTAGAAAGACAATGTTTAGTTCTGAAGTCAAATAAATAGGGAAACAATAATACAACATTGGGCCTATTGCGATACATGGAGGAGTTATACGCCCTCAAAGGTGAAGGTGGGAAATGTGTAATTGGGCAATAATAATTCAGACATTTGCAACTGAGTAACGAAAACTCGTATACATGCTACTGGTGTAGGGATAGACGACAGCAAAAATTATGTTACAAAAAGAACATCCCTTTATAGGGGTTGACAACCCTTTATGCTTAGGGTTTTGTAACCCTTGACTTGACGTGACTGGACGTTACATGTATGTCATGAGCGTGTACATATTTGAGAAAAACTGCTTATGTGAACCGTTTCCTCAGAAATCACATGTTCAGTGGGAAAGTGGCATTGTGGTAGCCTAGGAGGTAGACAACCTGAAGTAGTGTTAGGAATTACAGTACGTGTACACGGAAAATGTGACTTACCGTTTAGTGCATATGTAGCAAGTGGACAGTTTAGAAGTTACTGCAGACAAGTGCCAACATTGCTTTGGTTACTGCTGTATCAAGTGCCAATGCCTACTACTCGACCAAGACAACCAGTAATGCCTGCAATATGAGACAGATCTCGCTACTAGCAGAAGAGTGTGTCTGCTCCCTCCAATATATTGGTTTCACAGACAACTCAGACTTATTTATAGTCAATACTAAGCATCGCTTCCATTGGAACAGTTCTACGTTTTGCAGCTGTCTCAGCCTTCCTCTTGGGGTTTATAATCACCATGGATAAGAAAATATTCACGGGTTAAATGGCTTTTATGCTTGCCTCCAATAATATCTCAGCATTCAAGCAGACAGAAGTTTCTCATTGGCTGCTCGATGACACAGTGATACCACACGACTGGGACAGCCTTTAGTTGTTTCTTTATTACTTGTATCGAGGATGTGTCAAATATATCATGAGACAATTGTGAAAAAGACACGAAGTTAAACATGGTTCGAATTCTTGCTGGTGTCTAAAAGAAAATGCGCTAATAATCAGTAATTTTACACTGCCTACTGCCGCAGCAAGTAATCAATTTCACCCCAGATCTGGTAGCACAGGATTCGTCTCTCAATTTACTGCTGGCTTGTTAATCGTCTGTAAATGTTCATGACTTGTCTGAATTTAATTGCCAGAGGCCTGGTTCACTGACTTGTAGGCTATCCTATAAGGATATCTATGTACTCAAGCAGTTACAAGGGGCTCATTGGCTGCTCGTTGATACCACATTACTGGGTTTGCATTTAGTTGTTTCTTTATTTATGACTCGGAGGGCAGCGCCCTCCAGAAGGCACAAATAAGTCAAATGTGTGACTGACGCGAACAAACAGTTGTTTGAATACTAGTTAGTGCCTTAAAATGAAAATGTGAATTTCCATCCCTCTGTTGTAGACCGTAACGCAATTATAAAATATACAAATATGTACACGAGATTGGAATGTACTCTGTGGTGAAATTTATTCGCGACAGCGTGGAAACAAGAGTGACGTCCATGCGAATGTCATCACAAGGTAGTTACGACACGAGATCTGTGCCGTCGCTAATCCGGGGGCAGGACCCGCGGAGATTGACGGTGGCTGTGGGGTAATGGACCGTGACCCCGTCGCTTGGAAAAGGGGGTGGCTATCCGTCGCTCGCGCCCCTAGCAGCACCTGGGATCTCCGGGGGTTGTGCCAGAGGTGTGTGTGTGTGTGTGTGCGTGCCCTTCCATCCTCCACCCCCTCCTAATGGGGCGGTAACAACACACAATTACCACGGCGATGCGTCTCCCGAGCTCACACACTGAGAGGTGTCTCACCCCCTCCACCCCCAACCACCACCCCCCTCGCAAGAATTTCCACAAGGCGTTCCTAATCCATCACCTGGCCCGCTGAGCCGGCAAATAGGCCGGGCCCTCGGAGGGCGTGCAACATCGACTCAAGGGACGTGGACTTTCCAACACCTGGCAGTATACCCACGCGCACCCCCTTGTACCATCCACACCCCCTCCCAACCCCCCATCAACGACTACCACGCAACCTATCGACGAGCTTGTCCGGGGTGAACCGGAAGTCTTAATAGACACGGAAGCGCACATAAAAATTAATCCGAGCAGTGGGAGTTCGGAATTTAAAAAACACTAGCGCCAGGGTTTCTAAAACTTACAATAGGCCTTCTCAATAGTCGGCACGCAGAGAGATTTCTTCTTACTCGCCATTAAAATGCCAGAAATCAATTAAAACCTTTTTAGTTTTAATAGCTGAAAGGAAATGTCTTAAATGTTAGTTCAGTTACTGTAATCTATGTGTATAGAAACGAATTTTTTGTACGTTTAATTAAAATTAATGAATTTCAACTATATAATTTAGTATTAGATATATCATTTACTGATTTTTTTTTGCTATACTATAGGCCCCCGAATATTTTAGGTAATTGTAATATTAACGGAAGTGGCCAGAAGGTAAATTTAATGGAGAACCCCTGCCTTAAAATATGGGGCCACGACAGCGTAGTGCTCGGAAAACTAGCAACCCAACACACCATGGTAGTCCGGGTTCTATGCCCTGCTGGTTGAACGCGAATTTTCTCGGGAACTCCCGTTTCTCCTTGCTTTCCTCGTTCCGTAGCGTGTTCAGTCTAGTGCCTCGTTTCATGTCATCCCTCGGGAAAAGATTGACATAGACTCTCTAAACTGGAATAAGAAAAACCAATACTTAACCGAAGACCGCCGAAGTTCCTCCACTTAGACGGCCAAACAACGAAAAATAAATGTCCCAACGAAATAACTACGAAATTAAATTATACATATGTACTTACACTTGATATTAACAAATAGTCTCGTTTCGTTTGTTGAAAATTTGATGTAATAACGGATACACAAATATAGATGTCTCAATGACTTACAAATAAAAATTATGGTAAGCTACGTTGTGTTCTGACGTTGGTATTACGGAGGGGAAATCGTTGCATATTTCGGGTGCCTTCGGCGAATATAAGGCTTTCGTTGTATGAACACGTGAGTTAGGACTCACTTACTATATGCTCCCTGGGTGGATACCTACTGACTCTCAGTTTAAATATCTGCTTCTATGATTCTGATTGCCTACATCGGGTGAATTTCCTACCTGATATAAACATTTCATCTTTAAATATTCACTTGCTAAGGAAACAAAACGAACCAGCGCTAGTATATTTAAGTATGTATATGAACGCACAATTAAAAATGTTTCATTGGCTGTAAATGTTCGTTGGTCCCTTACATCATATTGCACCATTTATAACTTTCAGATTTTTTTTTAGAAATTCGAATAATACCATAATTTATCACATTTAATGTTTTTGTCTGTACTAATATGTATTACTTACACAGAACTTCAAGTGCTGAAAAGTTTTCATCCAAAACTTTTATTAATATATTTTTATTTTATTATTTTAAAATCTAGTCTAGTGCTTGTATTAATATAGGCCTACTATTGCATCAAATTGAAAACCATGGACGATGTCATGGGCATCAGCTAGTAAGTAAGCTATCAAATTAAAACCAAATTTCTAACATTTGTGTTAATAAACCGGTATACAGCTATTTCCTTGGGTACAACAGCCTCTGTCTCTCTATCTCTCTCACTCCCTCTACTGTAGGCGATTTACGCACACACACATACACACACTTAGCAACAATAAAGGTGCCCAGTACATAAAAATAAAATAATTTTCATGGAATAGTTTACTTAACAGCTGTCAGGGCCTTGACGGCCCAGGTGTGACAACAATATTTACGTGACGTTTCTCTAATTACATTATCGCGAGACCAAAAAAATGAACTTAAGAGAAAAAATTTATCAAGTATTGTACATGGCTAACTTTATCATTATTATTTTATATTTGGCTGACTGTAAAATAAATTTATGAAACTATTACTTTTTGGCGGAACGAATGAGCAGGTTACCAAGAAATAAAATAACGATAGTAAAAATCGTTTCTAATTAAATGGCATGAGTAAGAAGACGACTTTACTTCGCTATTCATTCCCCAAAATGACTTGAGTGTGGCAACGTTCGAGTATATCCAACCATTTGTTTTTAATTAGTTATAAACCCAGCCTGTCATATTTTATTGTCGTTTAAAATAACTACAATATGATCCAATCAATATTACTAATAACATACATCTATTCCCACACGCTTCTTCCTATCAGAACCACACTTTCTCTTTCTGCAGAGTAACGAATTGGTAACGAGTTTATAGGATCGAATCTTTCTTACACATTTAAATATTGCTATCCATAGTCCGCTGTTGCACTGAGTGGTGTCCAGTTTACAATAGCCGGAGCCGATGACAAATTGGCGGGAGTAAAAAGTATTTTCTGGCTATCCGCAAGACATCCATTGTGGGAGTTGGGGCCCCTTCGAAGATGCGAGGTGGTGAATGAAGCACCTGAAAGTAGGCTTCTGGCATTGCACATCAGGATTCTGGGTAGTCTACCTGGCACAGAACAGCTTTTGGTTGATACTCCACCCTTCATTTTAGGCAACCATTTTCATGTAATACACTGATGTTTTTTTTAATAGTAGATTTATTTTGTGGGAGATAAATTATGCAAAAGTGAGTGTTTTGGTACAGAATAAACTATATTATTATGCAACAAAAAATTAAAACATATAGATTTCATATTTTTGGTGTGCTACGTAACCAAGAGCTAATATTTTTAAAGTTATAAATGAAGTCCAATCACTTAAAAAAAAAAATATGCAACACACATCCAAAAGAAATAAATAGTTTAGAAGCACTCCAATAGTATATTAGCAAGTAGCAAAATTTTGAATGTTTTAATTGACGAAATGTTTATTTTATTAAATCACAATTGCAGAGGAATCTTCTATCAGTCATTAACAAATTCGTACTTATTTCAAAGACGACTCCAACCACAAAGATACCTCTAAAGGCATTACAGAATTATTTTATTTTTCGCTTTTATGAAATTATGAAATTTGCTATTATAGTATGAGTTATATTAACCTTGCCATACGGTACAAACATAGCAGTTGAACTTTTGATGTAATGATTTATACAGCAGTCAATCAAAACATTTTTTATAATCGTAATTTGCTGGACTGATTGCGGCTTAAATATACGTTAAAAGTTCAACAGCGATGCTTGAACTGTAGAGCAAGGTAAATTGAATTGACTATATAATAGAAAATTTCACAAATTTCTTCCCAATATTTCATAAAAGTGATTAATAAAATAATTCAATATTGCGAATAATTCAATATTGCGACTGATGTAGAACCTTTAATGTGCGTGTTTTTTATCACATTTAAAACCGCTAAAAAATTTAGGTAATATTTGTCCGCATAATTGTTACCGAAACTTAGTGTAATTATTTTTTTTAATACTTACTATAAAATGTTGTTAGTAAGTTTCTCCAACAGTTCTGGGTAGTAAGTGCTTCAATAAAAAGTATATTGTATTACAATCATGTTAATAACGTTGTCAACAACATTATTACTGACAGTATTTTTCTAAATATTTTGGCGCGATATAAACGAAAGTATACTGACAAATTTTATCCTGTTAGCATTGATGTTTGTGTTTAAAAAATAAACATTGTTATAAACACTTAGTTTTAACTTTCAGAATTTTCTGGTACCAAATATTTTTTTTTGCACATTTCCAAAACCATTTCTCATTGAAATTGCTATGATAACACTCAATTCGTTTGTAAAATGTATGCTACCAGCGAATTTTAACTAGTACTTTTTTCTGTATAAAATGGCTACTAGGCTTAGCGAAATCGTAAAGAAAAATGGTACTTAGGTACGTACAGTTACCAATCAAAAATTCTGAGATAGATATTTTAGAATTCTTTATTAAATGTCGTAGTGTAGACTTGTTCCTGAAACAAAGATTACCCAAATAAAAGCATTTTAAGAAAATGTTCTAACTGCAGGGTGCTTAAATAGCGACGGGGATCGATACATTTTGTAATATTTTCATACTACGAACTAATAATTGCACGCAGTACTAACACATTTTTCCAATATGTTTTTTCTGACTCTTGACACTTTTTTAGGCAGGACTAATTTTTTTCTTTCAATTAATATCTATCTTTCAAAACCCTATTATAATGAAAATTATGTGATAATTAGACATATTGAATAAATTAATATATTTCGAAAGACGTCAGGTGCCACATCTAACTCTATTAATTAGCGACAAATATATATATATATATTTTTTTTTTTTGAAATCCGTAAAAAAGTACTTTCTTTCCCGCGAAACGCATACAGAAAACTAGTCAAGAATATTTATAGTTTGAAGTTTGTGAAGGGAAAACTTTTAATATAAAACAGGATTTTATTTTCTACGTAATTTTTAAATAATTGTGTTTATAGTTGAATTTCAAACAATTGTCTAGAGTATTATTACTGGGGCAACTTTGACCATCTGGGGGTAACTTTATATCACTAAATATATTGGTTTTGGGGTCATTTGACGGATAAATAGACACTTAATATCGTACCGTTTACGAGTGTAATGGCATTAAATCCCCATCCCGCTAGTGTCAAAGAAGCTGCCCCAGTTTATGGAGTTTACGGTATGTATTTACGTATGTATTTATGTATATATATATACACACACACATAACAATGATCAATGATATATAAGATCTTATTAACGCACTGGCCTCAGATAATACTCGTGGGGCCAGAAACATAGCACATAACATGATGGGCAGAAATAGAGCAGAAGCTTTCATAAGGTATTAGTTTACCAGAAGAGCAGTCATCTGTTTTTTTTTTTTTCTTATTTGATTGTTAAGGCAAGCCCAGGGCGTGCAAACAGACTGGTGGTAGTTCGGTGCGACCCCCTGGGGGGACCTAGCTGACCGCAGAACTAGCCGCATTTAAACGATGCCCAGGTGTGGCCGACCGGAGACTTGAATGCGCGGGACGAGCAGGGAAACACCCACCCCCCGAGTCGCTCGACGGAGCCACGCAGTCTGAGAATGGACCAGGGCAAGTCTGCGCGTGAATGAAACCCTGGACTGGTCGTGGTAGTATTAAGGGGGTTGAGGCTAAAGGGAAGTGGGCGGGGGCGCGGCTTGACAGCCGGACAACTGGACCCTTCGCGCTCGATTTCCCTCGCACCACGGGGTTTCTGGCACTCCGTGTGGGGTCCGTACACCCCCTCTTCCTTTTCCATCCACTCGTACAAGAACTGTCCAGTCGTCTCGTCCTATACCCTAAATTACTGTACACAAAATCCTTAATTCTGTACTCAATTCCTTACTTTATTCTGGTCACAAACTTCGATTGCGATTTTATACCAGAACTAGCAGTCCCCCACGGCTTTGCTCGCGAGTATTATTCGTAACTGATAATATTTACTTTAATTAAAAAACCTCTTTGTACACAAGATTGGTACTTCAGTCATCAAGTGTTAGAATGTCCAAGCGGCTAGTTGAACTAATTCTGCAGCAGGATAAGTAGCTATAGCTGTCCACGCGAAAAGCAGTCTTAAGTCTGTCCCTGCCACTAACAGCGACTTCGCCTGGGCCTAATTTATAGTCCTGCCAATTTGAGGTTGTGGGGTAATTGAACACACCTAAGGTAAGAGGTTAATCGAATGAGAAACATCTGTTTATCCTGTGCACAACCATTGGTGACGGTGCCCTCTATTACATATTTTCAAAATATTCACTTTAACTGTATTTACATTACAAAGTTTCAGAGGGTAAAGGTTTCGCGGAAACGTATTTGGTGCCCCAAACCTGAGATTATTGAGATGATATATCGTCGGTTTACTGCCAAAAGTGACAAAGTCGAAATGAGATAAAATTATAAAAATGCTAGGAATATGTATATGTTGTTCACGAACAATTGCCCAAGTTTAATGTCTATTCGTCGTTTCGTACAGTTGTGTCACAGTATAGTAACATACCAAATTTTTGTTGATATTTACAATTTAATACTGTATTTAAAATAAATATCATTTATGACTTAATCACTTTTGGCAGTATACCGACGATATGTCAGCTGATATTTTAGAGGAACCTAAGTGGAAAGCGAACTGCAATTTTACCCCTTTTAAAGACTACATGTAAATTGCACTAATTCCATCTGCCTTGTAGTTTATGTGTGACAGAATTGAACGTTCGCACGCAGCTTTTAAAGGAATTCGAGCCCAGAACCTCCCGGAATTTAGACCTGAGTAACAAACAACTGCGTCACGTAACGTCGAAATAATTCATGAAAATAAAATTTATTAAAAAAAATAAAATATCTGTGTCCTGGGCTCATAGAGGTTGTACAACACCACGTCTCGATAGGTTACTGTAGAGAGAAACTCCTGTATAGGTTGTTTCTCGCTGCTCGTTCCTGCTTTTCGGATCGTCTGACTTGATTATTGACCAACTAAGTTTTATTATTAATAATCACGTTTCTCATTAAGAAAAAAATTACATACATATATATATATATTTTTAATATTTACGTAAGCATCACTCTGACGCGAACAACACCTCAATATCGCTACTGGTTAGATAGATATCGTGGGTTGATGGAAAACAAATTTTGTGCTTTTTCACCCTTTTGGGTGTCGAATTTCGAAATATTTTAAATTTACATCTTAAACATTTGTATAAGTATCCAACTGAAGTGTAAATCACATCGCTAGCCCGTTCAGTCTTATCAAAATAAATCATTCACTAAAAAAAACACATGTCACCCCTGCACAGTATTGAGAAATCGAATTTCGAAAAATCTGAAAACCGTTTTGCGATAATTTCTGTAATCATCATCCTGAAGCAAAAATTAATTGCATATCTCGACGGGTTCGATAGATATCAAGGATTTACCTAAACACGTTCAAGGTCTTTTCACCACTTAAGAGAGTACATTTCGAAAAATCCTTGAATCACGTTTTAGAATACTTTATTGGTATCTCGTGGATGTAAAAAACACAACATTAATTGAAAACGCTTTTCACCACTTTTCACCCCTTTTCACGTCTTTAGGCGGCGAATTTTGAAAAGTCCTGTAATTACTTTTTAGGTATTTAAGTAAGCATCAATCCTAAACAAAAATTACGTCGCTATATAAAAAACTATGAGATCGATATATATCAAATATGAGTCGAAAACTCATATTGCCCCTTTTTAACCAGTTTAGGGCCGAATTCAGAAAATATATTTTAAATAGTACTTGGGATATTTACAGAAGCACCAATTTAAAGCAAAGAGCACTTTGATATCTCGATTGATTCGATAGATATGGAAGGTTAATTAAAAACACATTTCACGTTTATTCACCCCTTTAAATAAAGACTTTCGAAACGTCTTTGAGTCCTGTCGTAGACATTTGTAAAAGTAACCAACTAAAGTTAAAATCACGACGATAGCCAATTGTGTTTCAAAGATATAGACGATTCATTAAAAACATATTTTGCCCCTTTTTACTGCCTGGGGGTCGAATGTCAAAAAAACCTTAAACTAGTTTTTCGGTATTTACGTAAGCAATATTTTGAAGTGAATATCAACTCTCCATCCCGAAGGGTTCGATAGATATCGATAGTTGATTGGAAACACATTTAAGGTCTTTTCACCCCCTTAAATGTTGAACTTCGAAAAATCCTTAAATTGGGTAATATGCATTTTTACGAGTGTCCTATTAAAGTAAAAATCACGATGATTGGCCGTCGGGTTCGAGCTCTATCGATGTTTCTTCGGAAACACATTTCACCCCTTTTCACCCCCTTAGAGGTCGAATTTCGAAAAATCCCTTCTTAGTGCTCGCCTACGACCTGAAGGGACCCCCCACAAAAAATTTCACGATTCTAGGTCCAGTGGTTCGGGCTGCAGTTTGATATGTCAGTCAGTCAGTCAGTCAATCAGTCCGCTTTAATTTTTGTATATATGGAGACTAGCTGTCCGTTTGCGGCTTCGCCCGCGTGTACTATAGAAAAGAGTAACTAAATTTTAATAACGTATTAATTGATGGTGTTATTATATTCTCTGTATATCTTTATCATAACAAATACAAACAGCTTTATCCAGTTCACTACGCTGAGGGTACTTTAATTGCAGAACATCTTTGTTTTTAATTCATCTTTATTTCTCTACAAAATAACTACCCGGCCGCGGCTTTGCCCGCGTGAAATTATTTAATACAAACAGTAACTCTGGATAAAATATGTGATCAAGGCATTTAACAGCTAGCGTACTCAATAACAGTGAACTATAAATTGTCTTAGCTCAGTGAAAAGAGCGCACGCAATATGCTCGTATGATGTCATGTCATGTCCCATCGCAAAGACTTGCACAGGATACGAACCCGTAACCCCACTCCTCCCACACCACAAACTTTGTACAATACCCGTATGAATACTTAAAGGCAGGCCGTAATAATACTTTCGTATGTACGGGCTACAGTCCAAAGAGGTTTTATTTATGGTGGGTTGGCAAAAAAAAAAAACCCGCAACTCCACAGACTTAACTACAAATTATTCAAGACAGGCCATGGGAGTTATTTCGCGTGTACAGGCTATAGTCCAAAGAGATTTAACTATAAGCAAGAAATAAAAAGGAAACAAATTTTTAACTATTTCAGGTGTTACGAAAGATTATTCTTAAACATGTTTTATTTTTTATAGGCTTTCAAGGACAAATTTACAAAAATCGTTAAATTTCTTTTTAGGTATTTACTTATGTTTCATTATAAGACAAAAGCCACCTCGATATCTCTAACGGTTTAGGTGATACGACTGATTAATCAAAAAACTATTTTATTTTTTTACCTGCTTTCAAAAACGAATTTTGAAAAATCCTGAAATTCCTTTTTAGGTATTTGCGTAAGCTTCATTTTAAAGAAAAAATCACTTCGATATCTCAGGTAGTTTAAGAGGAAGAGAGGATTTACTGTAAACGAATTAAACGGCTTTTCACCTCCTTAATATAAAAATTTCGAAAAATCCTAAAATCTGTTTCTAGACATTTGTATTTGCGACCTAACGAAGTGAATAAGACGACGATAGCCCGTCGGGTTCGAGAAATATCAAAGATTTGCAAAAAAATACATTTCACCCCGTTTCACCACCTTAATAGCCGAATTTCAAAATTTCCTTTCTTAGTGCGCCTAACGCCACAAGGGGAAACTTCCCTTAAAATTTCACGTTTCTAGGTCCAGTGGTTTGGGCTGGGCGTTGATGATGAATGAATGAGTCAGTCAGTCAGTGAGTGGGTAACTTCCTTTTATATATATAGATTATGTAGCGAAACCTCAGTGTAGTGTAAACAGTATCTCTGTTTACTATATGAGCTTTGTTCAGGCGGGTTGTAACTTTTACAACTTCTACATCCAGAGGTGTAGTAGGATGTAGTGGGTGTAGATGGTCAGCGACCAAAGGTGTTGGAAGTGCAGAAAGCCCGCCTGAACGCCTTGGTGTAGTTGAGTGTGAATTGTTTAGTTTATTTTCTGTGTTAGTGACATGGCAGTAAACGCAAATATTGCAAGATATTTGAATGCAGGCAAAGGTAGATGCAGGTGATTAATACAATGATGAACGTTCTGTTACAGAACCTATTTTTAGCAAATCTGTACAGTGTTTTGCGTGAATTACGAATTTGAATGAAATTAAATTTTTGTCCTATAACCTTAATGTCTAACCTTTACGCAGCTCATTTCGTACGTCACATAACAGGTAGTTCTACTGGAAACGGAATGTCCAATCTTAAATTAATTGTATTAGTTTTACGAGTTCGTATAATTATATTCATAACAAGCAGGGGCGTCATTTAAGGGTGTGGCAGGGGGGACAAATGTCCCCCCCCCCCTGGATTTAGAATTTTAAGTGTATAAAATATATTTTTTATATTTTTATATTTGGTTATTTAAATAATGCTAATGTAAGCACATAAAATTGAAGTTTTATTACTAAAGTTTCTAATTATTAATAAAGATGCAACAAGGTCACTGTCGCCACCCTCCACCCCCCCCCAAGAAAAACCTGAAATGACGCCCCTGATAACAAGCAGTAACATAACCCACAAAACGTTACTAAAAATAGCTATACAAATAGCAATTTTACTGTGCACACCTCCCAGATGAAACTGAAAACAATTTTTACTATATAGCGGATATTCTGATTCGAAACTGGAAAGCCAACTTCTTGAAAACAACACAGCTACTTGTAACACGTTTCGAAAATAGCACAGAATTCTATTATACAACTTCTACACCCAAACTACTCCATCTCGCAGAGGTGGTGTAGAAGGTGTAGCACCCGGGTGTGGAAGTTGAAGTTACACCCACCGCCTGAACGCTTTGGTTGTAACAACCAGAAAATCACTTCCGGCAAGAAAAACGAGATGTTGCAGTTTAGGTGTAGAAGTTGTAAAAGTCGCAGGTAGGTGAAGACCGCCTAAACAAAGCTCTAGTTTCGTTACACGAAGAAGGATAATATATTTGTGTTTTGATAACTTCGGCAGTCACGTGTTTAGTAGGAAACAAGAATTAGATTTCTATTCAAATCATACTGGCAACCCTACTTGCGTACGTTGCATGCACGATGGCTGAAAGTGTGCATTGATAATGTGCGTGAACTTACAAGAATCAGATTTCTATTCAAATCATACTGGCAACCCTACCTGCGTACGTTGCATGCACGATGACTGAAAGTGTGCATTGAGAATGTGCGTGAACGTACACTACGATGAAAAATAGGACGAGCTGTATCTAAAAAATTAGGTATGGAATTCTGTCTGGAACCAGCGTAGTTGCGGGACATACAGTCGCAGTGCTACTTGCACTGAATTAAGTATGGAATTCTATAATGAACTATGGATAGTGTGTTTACGGGCACATCCTCGAGTATTTCGGTGTGCCAAACAGTTTTCAGTTTCGTTTCTTGTATACGTTATTTTCACGGTTATGTGGACTCTCCCGTGGAGGAATTAAAGGTTATTTAAATTCATTTCTTGTAGCTTCGGACTTTAAAGGCGTCAACTGGTCGAAAACTACAGTCTATCTCTTTACTATACTAAATATTAACTACTGATCACAACTTTGTTAGGGTGTTTATTAATAAAGTTATTTATTTAATGGCTTTGTTTGTGTCGAAGTTAAGGCTTTCGCCTTCTCTTACACTTAACCACGTCTTATACAATTAAAATCATACATGTGTGATTAACGAAAATAAAACTATAACTACGATAAACACATAAAACATTAATAATTCAAAAAATATTAATTAATTTAGCTATTTGCACTAAACATTTTCAACTGATTTTACATATGAATTAATACCGCGAGAAAAAAAAAACAAAGTTAAATATTTGTAATGAAACAATAAATACACCATTAGGTGTTTAAAATATATATTTAGTAGGAGTATTCGGCATGCGTTGCAAAGCCTCTCAGTGAAAGAGAATGTTTAGTCTGTTTATTGGAGTGCATCCGAATACAAAAAAATAATTTTTGTCTGTTGCGTACACGAATGAACCAGAAGGTTTTCCGGCGCGTAACGCTACAGTCAAATGTCTATGTGAGAAGCATGGATTTTCAAAATTTAGTCAACACTTCAAATCACTAAACGTAAGATAATAGGGCTGTACGCCTCGTCGACAGCGATATCATTAGAGACGGTGACACAACTTGGTACAATGACAGGAGCTGGGAGAGGAGTCGGCTATGCCCTTTGTTAAGGAAACATCCCAGCATTCGCCTGGAGCTATATCGGGAAACCATGGATAACCGAAATCAGGATGGCCGGAGTCAGCTATCGAACCCGGGTTCTTCTGAATGCGAGTACAACCACCACCTCGTTTGGCGTTTGGTTTTAACGCACTGAAGTTTCATCACAATTGGATGAAAGGTAAAGCACGCGTTACAAACAAATATACATTCATCTTTCTCTCTCTCTCTCTCTCTCTCTCTCTCTCTCTCTCTCTCTCTCTTTGTATCACTGTAAAAAAATCCTGAAATGTCTAGGAAGTTGTTATCCCAGATGCAGTATGGGGCAGTTACCATACTTCCGTCTTGTAAATATGCAAACGTTTACAAATGTTACAAGACAAGTCTGGTAACTTTAGTATGCATTTGACTTTTTTATAATTAGGGTTAGGAGTGCTGCCATGAATGTCTGGGAAACTATTCTACCATACCTACTTTCTCAGCGCTCCTGTACGCACGTCTGGTAAATTTACAAACTATATACACATACAGGATGAGTGGTTATTTTATGCTAACCCGTCAGCAATGAATTCCTGAAGTAAAATAAATAGGGAAACAATAATAAAACATTGTGCCTATTGTGACGTATGACGGAGTTATACACCCTCAACGGTGAAGGTGGGAAATGTGTAATTGGACAATAATATCTCAGTCATATGCAATTAAGTAACGGAATTTCGTATACGGGCTACTGGTGTAGGGATAGACAACAGCAATAATGATGTTACAAAAAAAAAAAACATTCCTTCATACTTTAACTTGGGGTTGACAACTTCTTTATGCTTAGAACTTTGTAACCCTTGACTTAACGTGACTGGACATGACACGTAGGTGATTAAAATGTAAACATTTATAGAAAAGGTCATCTAGAGAAAAACTGCTAATGTGAACTGTTTCCTCAGAAATCGCATATTAAATTGGGAAGTGGTATTTTGGTGGCCTGGGACTTTAGGAATTCACTCCTGCGGGGTTAGCATATAATAACGACCCACCTTGTATGTACACGAAGCGTTCTGAAGCCATGCCGCCGACGAACTCCATTGGTAGTAAAGATTCAGTAATAGGCAATGCAGATGTTTGTCAATAAAATTTACAGTGGTATTATCATCGTCATTTAATTAGATTTTATCTTATGCACTAACAAATTTTATCATCATACTTTTTACTTTACAAATATGTTTGCAAAAGTTTTCTAAAATTTAATATCTACATTTTACACGGAGTTAATCAGATTTACAACTGAAAAATATTCAGAAATAATCCTATCACAGAATATTTAGGAATACAGAAGTGAAATAGCCGGCAGGAAGGCGAACTCCGTCACACACGCCAGCAAAATGGCTTCCCTGGCCAGCAACATGGCGGAAACACCTAAGGCCACTCAATGTAAGGCGGCTACCCTGCTAGCCGGCAGCCAGGCCAATAGTAAACCTGTAGTAACATGCAAGAGCCAAACATACACAAGGCTGGTATTAACAACCTCGGCCAGCCAATAAGAAGCCAAGTTCGCCCGTATCAAACGAGCCGCCACGTCATTTCGCGTCTGTATTACTATTTAGTCTGTGATCCTATGTTAACTGAAAGAAAGCAAGTTTAAGTTACTGATATCTAAGTTTGTTTTAAAGCAAACACTTAAAAACATGATAATATAGTTTTCTTTATAAAATAAAACGAATTACGATAGATTTGGTAAGAAAATTGAGTCCATTAGTCTATTCGGAGTAAGTGTAGGATTCATCATCACTGGCTAGCTGATCATCTGAGAGCCTCTCTGTGTTATAAGACTCTTGTAGTATTTGTGGTGTCCTTTTATTTCGCTATTGCAATGGGTCTTGCTGTAGGACACATGAATTCAGAAATATTCCCAAGACTGGTAGGTGGATGACCAGAAAAGCCTTTACTTTGCTTTGTTGAGTTTCAAGAGAAGCATTTTATATCTTTATGGCAAATGCGTTTTGTTTTTCACCTCTGATCCATCTCATTTGTAACTAATTAACAAGTTCTCCATCGTCAGTATTCTTCCTATTTGTAATGGTATCTTCTAATGCTTTTGTTGAAAAGAACTTTCCGTGGCGCATTTCCGTCCAGAAATAGCTACTAATTTTTCTTCCTGCACTCGAGGATAATGCTGTACCAATCCCCGTGGTGAAAATATGTTGCTGGATGTTTTTGCTTGTTTTTCTACGAACGAAAACTCTGAATCGTTTGGTAAGTAGCCGTGACCTGGGACTAAGTATTTAAATCTACAAATTCTAATATCTTAGTTTTACAGAAGTTTCGTTCAGCTTAGTACCACTTTAATGTTACAATTTTGTCCTCCACAAACATAAGTATGCCTAATAAAGTGCTTTACGTTGCTAGTATAACAAGTTATGTGTTTTATTATGCAGGCAGCGATACCCTTGAGCCTTCTGTTTCTGGCCAGAAATATATGTATGATCTGTTATCGTTAATTACATGAATACCCAAGTTGTAAATATATATGTTTCGGTTATAATATGCAATTGAAGTTGATTGTTTAAAAATTGCAAGAGCTTCTTCTAAATCAAAAGTTAGTATATAACACTGTTTCTTATCGTCTTTCAAGCTTTCTGTTGGTTTTTGTACCGTTATATGGTGTAATTCCCGTTATGGTTCAGTTCCTACGTTTTCCTCTTCACTAACATTTAAAAGTTTAGTTTTAAAACAGTCTCAAACCTGACAAGTATTTTTCACAACGTGTTTTAAATGCAAATTATATTGAAATGAGACGATATAATAAATTTTCTCCTTTACACGATATTCACCATTATCATTATACCACAAAACGTACGGTACATCCCATACATTTTCTCGACAGTCAAATCTGAATTAATTTGGGTTGTTTAGTCTGGTGTTAAGGCTGGAGTAGGCCGGAAAAGACTTTATATTGTTCACAACAACGGTCGTACAAACCTTGTTGCATAGAATAGAACGACCGCTTGTGTCTATAGCAAGACTGACATCATCTTTAACTCTGCAGCTGTGGATTATACTATCAGATGTTTGGAACGTTGTCCTAGAATATTTCTTACATACTCGATGCCCAGCAATTCTGATGCGTAAAAATTGCAAATATATATTTTCTTGGACCTTTTGAGTTATTGGTGGGTCGACGTCTTCTAATACTAGTTAATGTGTTAAGCCTCGAAGAAATGTGTTTTGCTGATATTGATCAGGTATGCGGTAGAATGATTAGAATATTTTTTCACTATCATTTGCTGATACTTTCAAATTGTATTCTATTGCACAGTTACACATCCGCTCCCGAAACGTTGTGAAATGTCGGTCTTTAGAAATCTATTGTGTTCTTATGTTTCTTCATCGTTGTGTCGTCTAGTCTGTTGTCTGTGTCGTCGTTGTTATCCTGTATTGTGTCCATTATTGTCTTCGTCCCAGTATTGTAGTTTTCTGTTTTAACTGTGGTGTCCTGAGTTTTACACATTAGTTTGTTTGGTATTTCGACTTTTAATTTTGGATGTTTATTTTAATTTCCGTTATTTGTGGTTGGCTAATTCCTTATGGGGTCTTTCATGTTCTCTTGTTTAGGTTTATGGATGTGGTAACTACATCCAAACTAGGCTTGTTTTCTCATTTTTACGTTTTTTTTGTTTGTTTCTTCTTAGTCTCATTCTAAGATTCTGGGACGACATAATATTGCAATGGCGTACATCCACAATAGAACACACAGTACGTTGTACTGTCCCATTGCAGGAAACATTCAAAGACATTAACAGGTGTTTGTATTTTTAAAAAATTATAGAATTCTTAAATTTTAATTTTAAATTTAGGCCTTTTTTAAATGCACAAAAAAGTTATTTTTTGTTTTTATAAAGGGCATTCTGTTGCAAACGACATCATTACGCAGTGTGAACTATTTCAGTTCAGTAAGCCAATTGGGTTTACTTTAGAGCCGTACTTAAAACCGTGATATGTAAATATTCACTTTGAAAAGCCTTTATGAGAACTATTATGTACAAAAATATCATAAAAGCTTAAATTTAGTCACTATTTATGTCTAAAGAAGAAAATAAAACATCTGGCACAAATGTGAAAAATAACAAGAAGTTACCAACAAAACTGATAAGCCTCCTTCCCTCACATTGTGTGCAAATTAACCCTGAAAGATTAAAAACTTAACAAATCTAGGAATATTAAACGATAAAATTGATTTAGTCGTATGAACACAAAATATACTGTAGGTAAGTCAGCTTGCTAAGTAATACGCGCGTAACAAGTTAAATAAATTAGGGAATTTTTTTTCTGGTATCTCTTTCTATCATAAAGATAAAAAAATTGCTGCCGTTTTCAAAATATTACAGAATCCTAAACTAAGTATTCAAATGTCAGGTTTGAATGCAGTACATTTGTACCAAGTTTGATGAAATGCAGAAAAAATGTCTAAAGAAATGTTCTACTATGCTAAAAATGGAAATATGGCAGTAATTTTGAAAATATGAAGAGAGGATGTACAAATTACACAAATGTAAAGTTAGCTTTGTATGCAGTAGCCTATATGTGTAACAAGTTTGATGAAACTCTGAAGAATATTTCCTAAGATATGAGTTACTATGCTAAACAGTAAAAAGACTACCGTTTTAAAATATAAATACAGAACGAACAAAATAAACAAGCCAGTTCAGCTTTGTATGTAGTATATGTGTGCCAGGATTGATGAAATTCTAAAATATATCTTCTAAGATAAGCAATGTTATGCTAAATCATAAAATTGGCCGCCATTTCAAAAATATGGACACAGGACGATCGAAATACAAAATATTCAATTCAGCTTTGTATGTAGTATATGTGCACCAAGTTAGGGGAAATTCTGAATTTTTTTTTCCTAAAATAAGTGATATGATAAAAATATAAAAATGACCGCCATTGCGAAGCTATGAATACAGGATGAAGTAAATACACAATATTCAACTCAACTTTGTATGTAGTAGCCTATATGTGCAACAAGGTTGGGGAAATTATGAAAAATATTTGCTAAGATATGTGATACTATGCTAAAAATATAAAAAATGGCCGACATTTCAAAACTGTTATAAACTCAGAAGGAACTAAATACGCAAGTCATGTCAATTTTATATGTAGTATACGTGTATCAAGTTTGGTGAAATTATGAAAAATATTTTCTAAGATATGTAATACTATACTAAAATATATAAATGGCCACCATTTTGAAAATATGCACACAGGATGAAAGAAGTACACAAAAGTAAAGTCAGCTTTGTATGATGTATATGTGCACCTAGTTTAATGACAATTTTTAGATGGTTCCTTACGTATCTAGCATGATCAAAAAATGTTAAAATAGTCGCCATTTTGAAAATATGAACATAGCGTAAACTAATTATATTAAATTCAAAACAGATTGCAAAGAACTATATGTGTACGAAGTTTGGTGAAATTCGGTCCGCTGGTTTAAAAGTTTTTAATGGGACACACACACACACCCGGACACACACACACATGCACACACAGACACACAGACAGAAAGGTGATCTTATAAAACTACTTTTTCCTTCAGAAAGTAGGCTAAAAACGTTATGTCGAAAACTGCTGTCTACCGTGCCCTTACGGGTGTTCAAGTGCGATAAAATCGTAATTGTATATTAATAATTTAATGTTAGTTTTGTAGACGATGTTTGTGAGAACAGTTTTTTCTTACGAAACAATTTTAGAATTTATATTTTTTCATACCGGTGTGTCATAATCAAAATTGGAATTTTACGATGCCATGCAAACAGGAAAAACAATTGACTTAGTTACATAAAATAATTAGTGGTTAACTAACATCCCATGAGCTTCGTATTGAAACATTTATTTGTAAGTACACAACAGTATATTTTAAGTTAAATAAAAAAAATCCTCAATAGAATAGGAAATAAGTTGCTAACTCAGCAGTTTTTTTCAATATTAAAATAGTTCATTGGGAGTCCTTTAAATATTTCGTTATATAGCCCATGGTATGGTATTTCACTGTGAATTATTTCACTTAGGTAAGTGAATTGGTTTTCATTATTCGTATGGAAACGTAACATGCAAATTTTGGCTTGACGCACCGGTATGAGAGAACTATGAAAGCTAAAATTGTTTCGTAAGAGAAAACTGTACTCTCAAGTATTGTCTACAAAACTAACAATTTTTTTCCCTAGAAACATAACATTTTGATTTTATCACGCTTGAACAACCTTAAGGTGGCCGTCTCGGTAGGCGTATTTTGCTCGTCCGAGGCCTAGAAGTGCGGGAGCTGTAAGGACGATGCAGTACGGTTATCACACCTACCCCTTAGTCAGGTGTGAAGTCTTTTCGCGGACAACTCGCCTCTACGGGGCATTCAGTGGGGACCCCTCATAGGCGTAGCGTGACTCTAATTTTTTTGGGGGAGGAGGCACATTACCTGGTATTTTTAGTAAAACCATAAATAAAAAGTGTAAATTTACAAGAACTTGCTGAAAATGTATAACTACGGTAGTAATTCAATACAAATATTGGCTAGAAATTAAATTAACCAAGTGTTAAAAAAATATATAAAAAGTAATTATTTCACAGGCGTTATTATTATTATATTCTAAAACTATTTTGAATTTTTTTGGGGAGGGGACGTGCCCCCTTGTAACCCCTCCCCCCCCCCGAGGCAACGTCTATGGGGGACCGTATAATTTTATAACTCCTATACCTTTGGGTAGATTCTTCGCTAATAATATCATACCTGGAAAAGGATCGCAAAAGCTCCCGTTTTCGGCAGTGTGAAAATAAACTTTAGAAACAAAAGGAGAACCTGAAATAGATATAAACATGTGTATAGTCGGTTGACTTTAAACTGAACACTCCCTAACCACTTTTAATATACAGAAACTGTATTTTATTTGGGCCCAATATGTTAAGTTTTGAGATTGGGGGAATGTTTACACTGTTTTTTTTTGTTTCAGGGATTTTTTCATGTTGTAAATAGTAAAGATGATTGTAATATGGCTGAAAGAAAAATTTTAGCAGTGTTCACTTTATCTTGAACAGTCTATATCGTTCTTTGAATGCTGTTCCAAAGTTGATACCACCAAAGGTTATTTTTTTTTGGTGAAAAGAACTATGCAACATGTTGTTGCAGTTCCTCACGTTCACATCTGCAGCTGTGGTACGTAGTTATAGGCCGCGCGCATTCCTGTAGAGGCGTCACTCATTTGACTGTGCCAATGAGAACAAAGTCACTGCGACACCACCCGTCTGTAATTTGCAGGTAAATCCCAAATATGTTGAGAGTTATAAACAGCCAATCACTGAGCTGCAGACGTGCACGTGAGTCACTGAAACAAAATGTTGCATATTTCTTTTCACTAAAAGTCGTTGCCTCTAGATATCACGAATGGTAAGCAGTTTTAGGGTCGAAACTATAGACCTCTTTCGAATTACAACCAACTGCTCACCAATGCTTTCTCTGTGGGGATAGCAGTTGGTTGTCATTCGAAAGCCGTTTATAATATCGGCCCTTAGAGTAAGTCAGGACGGCCACGTTAAATGCACTGTCAGGGTAACGGAACAGGGCTTGCAAAAGCACCGTCGTTAGCGGTCTGTCGAGACTCAGTGTATGTCGGTTGGTTGTTAGCTCACACCCTTGGTCAGGGCTGTGTGAGAAGGGCTGACAAGGTTAGTGTTTACCTGTGAACGGGGGTTGAGGGTGGAAGAGCCCACTGTTTGCCTTCACGCCCGGGGAAGGGAGGGGTGGTTGAAGCTTGGTGTGAGGCCGGAGAGACAGGAAGCTTTCAGGAGGCAGGAAAAGCCCAGATGAGGATGGATGGGAGGAAGGAAATGGAGGAGCTGTGTTCGTCGTCAACGCCGACGCCGCCGAAGGCATCATCCTCCAACGCCGATCCTCTAGTGCGGTTTCGCCTCCCACCACCCTTTACCCTCCCTTCTTCCTATGCCCCCTATGTTACCTACCTCCCCCTTGCCCTCAAATACACCCCCTCAACATTTTGAGGTCGATAACTGACAGTGTTGTCCTCCAGTGAACTGAGTATGCCTCAGTCGTCGTGGTCGATGGATATGGCAACCTTGTTAACAATGGGAATGTTTAGGGTCACTTGATTTTTACGAAAAGATGTTTACACCACTTTGTTTCACTTTTTTTATTGGAACGAATGAGAGATTTTGGTCAGCGCTTAACATCGAGGTCTTTAGCACTGGCGAGGGGTGACATGAGGAGAGTATGGAGCAGTGCCGGAATGAAGTGGCGGTGGAAACGAGAGTTCCCTGAGATAACCCGCCGACCAACGGCATCGTCTAGCATGATTCCAACATGAGAATATCCGAGAACCGACCCCGTCGGGAATCGAACCCTGATCGCCTTGGTTGGAGGCGAATGGTCTGACCATTCAGCCACCGCGGACCCTTTTGTTATTGGAATTCTGAATGTTGCACTCTTCTAATATAATGTTGCAATCATCTGTAGTTTCGAACAAGGCTATCAAACTGTAAAATCATGTCTTTGGAAATGACAAGGGGTCGGAAAATTTCGCAGATTCAGTGACCCTCATGCTAGAATCCATTGTCCTACGCATATTCAAGTCCCGTCTATTAGTTCATGATCTGCTGTTTCACTGAGTAGCAGCTAATGGACAAATGGTCGGGGCTTGAGTATTTATAGGACGGTGCATTATAACATGGAGGCCATTGAATCCGCGAAATTTTCCGGCCCCTAGAAATGACATGTTCTTTGACAGATACCTGACCTACTTTGTTGATTCATTGCAATTTACGCCAGTGCTAGTTCCTCAAATCTAGTGCATATAATATTTGTTTTCTGTTAAGATGAAAGGAAAATTCTACTACACTTTCATTGTTCTTAATTCATTTTTTCTCATTGGCGGAGGCCGGTTATTTTCGCTCAAATATTTTTGCCGCACTTTGCTTCAGGGCATCTGGTGTACATCTACATCTCCGCTCCGTGACTATTGGCAGCGTGTCTTTGTGTAGAGGTGTCGCTTATTTGACTGTGCCGATCATAATAGTATAACTGCTACACCAACATGTCTGTGAATAGTGGGTAGAACCCCGTTGGGCTAAGAGTTTAAAAAAAAAAAAAAAAAAAAAAAAAACGTCTATAGGGACCTCTGTTTTTCGCGAAAAGAATTTTACCCCACTTTGTTTCAGTGCTTTACGTACACATTTGCAATTCTGCTTCATGATTATTGGCAGCGTGTCTATGTGAAGAGCTTTGACTGAGCCAATTACGATAACGTTCCTACAACAGCACACGTCTGTGATTTGCCGGTGGAATACCAAGGCTCGTGACAGTTAAAAATATACCTACAATCACAGACCACGAAGTGGAATTGCAGATGTACACGTAAGGCAACGAAACAAAGTGAGGCAAAATTCTTTTCGCGAAAAACCAGGGATCCCTCAAATAAACTGACCGCGAAGCAGAGCTGCATTTATGAACGTAAGATACTGAAACAATTTGGTTCAAAATTCTTTTCGTGACAATCAGGAGTCTCTGCTGTTAAGATATTGCACCAAAAGTGTGTAATGTATATATTCTTGTATATTGTTACTTACATGTTGTTGTTCAATCTATGCTTGTAGCACGGTCGTAGAAGAACAGGCCTGGATACTCGCCTATCTACCAATGTATTGTGTTTGACCCCTTGTTGTTTGGCTGTAGTTCGTCAAGTTACCGAGAATGTTGTCCTTTTTGGCGCTGTAATACGGGCGGTCGGACTCAAACTCGGTCCACTTTTTTCCATTGTTAACAATGTAAAGTAAATAAAGATTTATGGAGCCACGATTTAAAATTGTGAGCAAAGGAGGTATTTCGTAAATTCATAAATAAATACGTGTTGATAAATTGTTTATCTTATTGGGAGGGAAGTGGGCGGAGTTTGAGCCTGACCGCCCTAACTGCAGCGCCAAAGACGTACAGCATTATCGGTAACTTGGTGAACTGCAGTCAAACAACAAGGGGGTCAAGAGTCCAGACCTGTTCTTCTACGGCCGTGATCTAGAAGCACGTAATTTGTAAGGACGAGACAGCACTCGCACCACCCCTCACCCTAGCCTCTAAGTGCAAGTCACTGAACAGTCGTGCAGTCTTCTCGCCGACAACTGGCCTATACGTCGTTCGGTATTAAGTGAGCACTAAAAGTTTAACCTTTGAAAAATATCACTAGCCGTTACTGGATTTAATTCAGAATTACCGATAGTCCCCTTACTGCTTGCATGGTTGGCAGCGATTTGCCGAAAATAGTTCCGTGTATTTACTCACTTAAACACAACAATACTAAAATAAAATCTACTTCTACATACTATCGACATATTTGAATTTTGCACAGTTAATAATCTTTTCTTTATCAAACTATAACCGTTGCTGCCGACGGCAAGGGCGCGGTGCACCTCAGTTTTCAACGTCTTTTTTTAATTTTATATTTGTATCAGATATTTTGTTTTTATTTTAGACATAAATTGTGATTAAATATTCCTCTTAGGAAATTTGTATATCTCTCATAGTTTTTTCGTAATGAGTCGTAAACGTCAAAATTTGCAGTTTACGGTTTTATGTACGCCACTAAAACCAACTGACATACCAAACTGAAAAAAATTCACAGTGTATATTAATGTTGTTGGCTATGACTTGACATATATAAAAATAAAAAAAAATTATGAATTTTAAAATGAAAATTAAAATTCCCAACTATTTGTTAACAATACAAAAATAATATATATATATATATATTGCGATTTTATATGATTCAAATCATAGCCTACAACATTGTTGCACACTGTGAATTTTTTCGAAGTGGTATGTCAGTTGGTTTTAGTGGCGTACCACATAAAACCGTAAAGTGCAAATTTTGACGTTTGCGACACATTACGCAAAAACTATGAACGATACACAAATTTCCTAAGAGGAAGATTTTATTATAATTTATGTCTAAAATAAGAAAACAATTATCTGGCGCAAATATAAAAAAAAAAAAAAAAGACGTTGAAAACTCAGGTGAACCGCGCCCTTAACCTTACATGCGCAAACATCAAGTGATGTGTCCAGAGAAGTTAAGACATTTCCCGTCGTTAGCCGTTACGCGCGGAAAGATACGAATTGGGTGAAAATAGAAATTTTGCAGGGCTATTTTTAGTGCTCACTTTATCTCGAACCGTCTATATATGGGTTATTGATGATCGTATAATTTTATGACTTAATATTAAGAAGCATGGAAAGGTACGATGTCGAGCGGACTACTGGAATACTCAGTCGTCAATAAAATCTGAACAACTCATCAAAATTAGATGAAACTTTTGCCTAGTATATATTTTATCAGAGGACGTTTATTTATATAGCACTAGGCGGTAGTATGCTTTACTTTCGAATAAAAATATAAAAAAACTGTTATAGAAAAATAAGGGCTTGAAACCACAAAATCTACAAAAATGGAAAACTGTCATTGTTATAATTTGTAATATGATGATATCTAGGACTCTATAATAACCGAATTTCAAAACTACTTGCGTTTTTATTTGAAAATAACTTTAAGATCAGTAAACCTCTCGCGCAAAGATTTCCGGACAATAAAATTATTTTTAAATCAAAACGCGAGTATTTTTGAAATTCTGTTATTATAGAGCCCTAGATATCATCATATTACAAATTATAACTATGACAGTTTTCCGTTTTTGTAGATTTTGTTGTTTCAAGCTTTTTTTTTTTTTTCATAAAAACATTTTTTAGTATTTTTAATCAAAAATTAAGCATACTACCGCATAGTGCTCAGTAAATAAACGTCCGCTGATAAAATTTCCATTCGGTGAAAAATATCTCATCGAATTTCGATGAGTATTTCAGATTTTATTGACGATTCAGTATTCCAGTTGTCAGCTCGACATCCTACCTTTTCATACCCCTCAAGGATAAAGGTGTATTGTACACGCCTACACCTGTTACAAGATTCTGCGCCAAGACTTTCATACTTAAGAATGAACCACGTGAAAACTAATTTTTGCCATCTTCGGCGGCGTGAATATAACTTTTAGAAACACATGGAGGTTCTCAAATGGGTTCTCACACGTGTAACATTCTTCCTGAGCAGACATAATTTACCCACGCTGAGTATTTTTTGAACTATCCCGTAACGGCCGAAATTATGCACGCCACTCGGCGGCCTGGGCTGGCGGTCACCTAATGAAAATATCAAACAAAACATTAAATTAAAAAATAAAAATAAACTCATTAAGTTCTTACAGATATTCCGTTCTTTTTGCCAAATAAATTAAAACCCAGGATTTGCGGGGTAGTTCAACTAGTTTACGCAAGTTGTTCAGAAATTCACCCGAAATATTTCTGTAGGTAAAACATTTTAGAAATAGGCGATAATTATGTATTATAAATACTAACCCAGTTCAGCTTGTGTGTTATTTATCCACCCTTGAAATTCAAACATTACATTCGTATTCTCGGAACATATTATACATTTCTTTCTACAAAAACCACAATTTTTCATTGCTAATTACTATTTTTGAGGTATAAACCATACGAAAAAGTCAGTGTTTAACTCTTTGCCAGCTCCCAAAAATTAAGGGAGACCACCCTCTAATCCCATCAGCAACACCATTTAAAGGCTAAGTAATTTTTACTCACCCGTTTCTATTTACTCTCTTTCTCGTATGCTGTTTTCTCTAACAATGAGCTGTTCGGTAAGAATGAGTTTTAAAATATTAATGCGGCTCGGAACTGGACTGCAATGCAACTTTATTCTTTGTCTGTTTACCTTTTTAGTACAAATTTTACTACTGATATTAAATTAATATCCCAGTGAGATAAGGGACCTGCAAATGTAACCTTAGGTTATATATATATATTTATTTATTTATTTATATATATATTTATTTATTTATTTATATATATATACACATACACACACATACACTCACACACTCCAGCTGTCCGGCCGCGGCTTTGTCACGTGAAACGTTTGAATGGAAATGGTATATTATCATGTTAATGAGATATTGAGGACACAGCAAAAAAATACTATTTTTCAAACCCACAGCATAAAGACATATCACCAGATTTATAATTAACTAGCAGTCCCCCGCGGCTTTGCTCGCGAGTATTATTCGTAACTGATAATATTTACCTTAATTGAAAAACCTCATTGTACACAAGATTGGTACTTTAGTCATCAAGTGTTAGAATGTCCAAGCGACTAGTTGAACTAATTCTGCAGTAGGATAAGTAGCTATAGTTGTCCACGCGAAAAGCAGTCTTAAGTTTGTCCCTGCCACTAACAGCGACTTCACCTGGGCCTTATTTATAAAACTGCCAATTTGACGTTCTGGGGTAATTACAGACACCTAAGGTAAGTGGTTAATCGAATGAGAAACATCTGTTTACCCTGTGCACAAACATTGGTGACGGTGCCCTCAATTATATATTGTCAAAATATTCACTTTAACTTTATTGACATTACAAAGTTTCAGAGGGTAAAGGTTTCGCGGAAACGTATGACAATGTCAAAATGAGATAAAATTATAAAAATGCTAGGAATATGTATACACTGAAAAAAGTCTTGTGTTGTGATAACAGTAATAATGTTGCCGTAACATTACTTTTTGGTTAAATATCAACCATCATTAACTACTGTTGCTGTAATTGTAAGTTATAGTTGTTCTGGTAATGTAACATCAAAGTTAATTTACCTAGTAACAATATAAATTTCTGTCAAAATTACATTACATATTACTGTACTGTCAACATTAACACGCCCTTAATGTTGAGACAAAACCAAATTGTGTTAGAGTAACTTTA
>PNEQ01057697.1:0-15830 GCA_003012365.1 Medauroidea extradentata
ACATCCGCCCTCGGCCGTTGTCGGAGCTGAAATGAATACCCCTACCCCTTCATACAGCGGCAGTGGACTCGCCCGACACTTCTTGCAGTTCTACGGGCCTGGTTGGTCGCTTCCTCTAATGGTGAAGGAGAGGGAGTAGGAGCATCTGCGCAGAGCGAAATTGTAGCGACTCGTTTTGTTTGTTGTCCCACTATAACAAGAGTTACTTTATTGCTTGTATGGTTGGTAGCGATTCATTGCATGTAGTACCATGTATTTTCCTATTTGAATACAACATTAGTGAAAGAACATATGATGAACTCGACCTGTCTGTATTTAATACACTTCAAAATATTTACTTACGAACTTACTGACATTCATACATACATTATAATTAGACTCGATTGGCGCGAAAATTATGTGACGCTATCGTCGACCTCGAGTCGCCGTGGCCGTTATCGCTTGCTCCGTGCTTCAGACAGTTCAAAACTCCACCAACAGGTGGCATATTTGGTTGCATCATTTGCGTGCGTTTGCCCGTTTTGCGTATATACACATTCAAAAGTATTGGAAATTACTTTGAGTATCATTGCCGAAATGGTGTGAAACCATCGGTAATCTGTATATTATGTTTTACGTTTGCCAGCCTAAAAATAACATACTTTTTATTTCACATGTTAAGAAAATACGTTAGTTATTATTTCCGAAGTGCGTCGTCGTTGTTCGTGGCAGTAGAACTGAACGAAACTTGAATTATTGAATAGCGTGTGTCATGTCTGTTGTAGTGGCGGTTTTGCGTTACAAATTCAAATAAAATATGCCCTCAATTACGAGATTTGTAACGGCAATAATACGTGTTGTTTAGATTAGTCGATGGACAGAAACCAGACATTAACTCCCAGGTATTTATAACTAAGATTACTTTTTTTACATCTTACATTCAGCCCCCGTGAATTTAATGAGTAGATATTGTAGCTAAAATTTATCGGAGCAGTTTAATGTAGTTGTAAACATTGCACGACCCTAGGTAAATAAAAGCACGTGGCATTATTTGTGTTAACATCGGCGGAAAGATATAAACGGGCAGGAAATAGAAATTAATCAGGGGTTTTTTGAGTGTTCACTTTATTCCGAATCACCTAATAATACTGTACGTCCTCTGATTTTCAAGATTTTAAGTCGTGTATACATTTTTGTTTCTATGAAACTCTAAGAAAATTTAATTTTAGAAACTTATTTTGCAAACTTTGGTTTAATTAGTTCCAATTGTTGTAGGTTCACTATGTTAGAAGATAGCATCATATTAACAAACCAAGATATAGTTTCGTATGTTTATATCTACATGATCAATGTTAATTTTTTTGGTTTATTGGCACCCCACATTGAGTAAATTAGTCTCTTTAGTTAAGTTTGTACCTTCTCGATATCATTCGCAGATTAGTGTACATGTGCGATTTATTTAAAAATTTAAAAATAAAATTACCCGCGTTGCTGAAAATATGTTGTAACGACAAAGGACAAAAAAAAAAAAAAGATTACGCTAGAAACGGCATTGACGCGCCTACCAAATGTCCTATCGTCTCTATGCACAAGGCACTGAACCAGCGAGCAGATTTTCTGTCCTACAAACAGCTTTTTGAATTAGACTTTTACAAATGTGTAATTTGTTTTTAGTTACAACGGCATGAGAATATATATACATATATGTGTATATATATATATATATATATATATATATATATATATATATATATATATATATATATATATATATATATATAATTTTACAATTTTGAAAGCTTAAATACTGCATTTATAGCACGCTAGCTGTTTTAAAAACATTCTGTCACAGTTTTATTTTTTTTTTTCGTAGGTGAATGTACCGTGACCACATTTAAATATTTCTAAAATTTTTTTTTAACATGACGTAATACAGATTAAGTGTAACGAGTACTTCACGTAAAATGTAAAACAAATTCGTTTTATTTTACCAGTAACATTTTTAATTCCGAAAATAATTTTAAAATTAATGGAATGTTTGTAAATGACAACATAGCCAAAAACTTCTGAAGGTAAGTGAAACGTATCGTATCTCATAAAGATGTGCTTAAATCAAAAGTATATAACAATTGCATTTGCATGATTTCCAAGTAGGCCGGTTTACAAAATGTGCTTATTGATCGTACGCCCAATATGATTTCGATTTTTGAGCACTAAGAATAAATAAAAATAAGTATTTTATTCTGTACACCAGAAGTGATTTCATTAAAGACTGACTGCAATTTACAAGGAAAAAAATTTTCCATTCTTCAAAAATGGTTCATAATTCATGTCAAATTATTTCCTTGTTATTGAGTTAATTTAATGCTTAGAAAAATATATTTATAGAAATAAACATTAATTTCAATTTTACCTAATTGTGTTACATAATATAAAAATAAGTAAAAAATTTCGGAGTGACCTGAATTCGAACTCGAAGAAAATTATTAGTGGTCCGAAGCCTTAGCGTGCGAGCTGCCGAATAAGCTTCGTAAACCAAAAATTTGTTTATTTTGGACTATTTTGGCTTTTAAAATGCTAGTGGGTTATTACTTAGTATTCTTGCTGCCACAGAGTTTCATTTTCTGTAGGGTTAGACTCTTTTTGTTTTCTCTTTTTTTTAATTAAAAACGATATTCGGCCAGTAAATGGTAGAACACGTTGTAACGTGTGTAGCCACCTGTAGGGCTAAGCGTACTGCGCATATGTAATTCGTTTAAGCCAAGGAAAAGTCACAGATTAGTCACAGATAAGCCAATACCTGCACCTAAACCCTTATAAAAACGATTAGGAATACAGGCTTTAGTGTAGCAGAGGCTGGGAAGTTCTCGTAAATTAACCCACAATCTGTGGTCATCGAGTGTCGCATTCTGCATAGAAATAGCAACCAGTCGCAGTAGCGATGTCAACCAATGCCACAAACGGGCTGAGCTAACAGTCAGGGAAGGCAGCAGAAGTGTGTCGATCGCATCACACTAAGGAGATTTCGATTCGATTTCCTGTCGGGGTCACTCACAGGAAGTCACATATAGAACTCGTATGTGATGTTACCGAATATATGTAGAATGGAAATCACGGGGAAATGCAATGTCCTCTGTCCTTTTATGACAACTGCCGTTTATATTTTTTCGTTCATTCTTGGATATAATTTTGCCATGCATGCCAATATTGGAAAATATTCTGAACTTGCCCACATTTTTAACATCGAATTTTCTTATACTATACCAGAAGTTAATAGCAACGCAGCTGTCAACTGTATAGAGGAACGATCTTTATTTGCTAGTCTTTTTGTAGTGAAACTTCAACCACCAACGCTGACTCTGACAAAGTTCTTAGCACTACTGTCGTATGAGCATAAACTATCAGGTTATGAGTTTGTAAATTCCCTTTTTGAGACACTATACTAATAATTTACACCTATTCTGCAGTCTTTAACTAAAACAACACGTGTTGTATATATTACTTCGTGGTTTCGTTCCAGCCCATCATCTTGCAGTCTCGGAATGGTAATCACGAAAATTAAATCTCGTTAAATAAATACCAATATTAGAGTTACCAAGCCGCGGGAGTCGTTTAAGTCTTTAGTTTCATGAACTGAGCAATTATTTTCCCAATAATTCAACAGTAATTTCTTATGTGGAAAATTTCTTATTAAAGATGTTAATGATGATTTTAAACGGTCTGAAGGTTTTCACCTATAACAAGTTTAGTTGGCACATGGCGCTCGCGTATAAAGTTTTGCTTTAAAGCCTAATTTGAAATTTGGTTTTACCTGCTAATCAAATGTCTCCTTAGTACTGTATTGTACTTAAACATTCGTATCCCACTGATAGGAGCAAAAGACTCCATAATGTCCTGAAAGTGCATTTAACACAATCGTTAGAGATGGTGACATTACGCATTTTAAAATAATATATCCTATGCATACTCAAGCCCTGTCTATTCGTTCATTGTCTGCTGTTCCACTGAGTAGCAGCTAGTGGACAAATGGTCAGGACTCGAGTATACATAGGATATTTGATTCTAACATGCAGGTCATTGAATTCGCGAAATCTCACCATCTCTAACAATTATGGCATGGCAATCTACTACAAGCTTTCTGTCATCCAGATGCTTTCTATACAGTGTTGCAATTCCAGTGTTGGTGCAAATAGCAAACTAATACTGCGTCCCAATGCTTTATAGTCACGTATTTTACTGTAGTGTGATAAAACCCTTACAATTTTACGGCACCTACGCTATGTTAAGCGTATTGCTACCCACCCAGCAAACTTCAGCACCAAGCATGTGGGTTGTCCGCCCTCTGCAATTATGAATAATATAAAAAAAATTACAAGGCAAATATATTTATACGAATTAATAAACTCACGCAAATAGGAGTTATACCAAAATACGTCCCACAATATGAAATATACTGGATAGATATTCCTGGATACATTTACCATTGAAAATTATTATCTTATACGCTTATTATTTTTATAATTTTGTAATTAGTCATACTTCATCAGCTTATTGTTTTTGTTTGTTAATTTGAACTGTAGAATTCTTTGTGGCGAAAGTTCATAAGTAATGAATGATATAACTTGTGAGTGAACTAGTTTCCTAGACTTATAGTTTTACCTGTTGATGTCGTTATCGTTACTCTGTGGTTTTACTTCGTTCTCTTACCGACTGAGGTGGCGCAATGGTAACACATTGTACTTGCATCCAGGAGGGCGCGGGTTCGATCCCCGGCTCCGGCAATCCTAAATTCGGATTTCTATGGTTTCACGAAATCACTCCAGTTGAATGCTTGGATGGCCGACTCCTCTCCCAGCTACTGTCATTGTATCAAGTTGTGTTTCACCGCCTATAATGACCTCGCTGTCAACGAGACGTAAAACCCACTTACCTTACTTCACACTCTTAGAACTTACACGAACATGGAGGAGAGTAGCACGTAAACATGGCGAAATGTTACGGTAGACCAGTGGTTCCCAGAGTTTTTGATCTTGTGACTCCCTTTTGGGTACTACTTTAAACCGCGACCTCTTTTTGTATACAATTTTTAACCGCGACCTCCTCCATTTCAATACATAATATTTACTCACATACTTGTTGTCTCAGTAATTAGTATTAATTTATATTTTCAGTTGAGTCATTTGCTTAGATTTTCATTTTCATAGAGTATTTCTCTATTATTTAAACTTATTTTGGAAGCCTGTCGCGACCCTTCTCGAAACAGTCCGCGATCCTTTTAGGGGTCGCGACCCCCCAGTTTGGGAACCACATGTTTCCTAATTAAATAAGGTGCTTCTCATTTTTGATCTTTACCAGCGAGCCCCAGTTGTTTAAGTTTTCGTGGAATGTGAACTTATTTTTTATGTAGCTGGTGTCGGGCTGCTCTTTTGTCCGCAGTGTTTGGACACTCGACTTGTCGCGTCCCATTGTGGCGATGTCCTCCAAGGTCGCCCTTCCCTCCCAGAGGGCACTCCTGAGGAATGTTGTACGCTCTGCGCCACGTCCGTTGTCGACGATTGGTTCCGGTCGTAGATGTGGCCTTCTGTTTGACGCGCGCTTTGTGACAGGAGTCGGTCAGTTCCCAGAGATCCCAGGCCTCGCTGTCAGGAACAAACGCTTCTTTGCTGCCGTAGAAGGTGAAAAAAAAAGGTGTCATACCATACCAATAGAAAGCTGAAAGAATGGGCAATAAAATATACCTGGCATGTTTTTCACGTAGACGTTTAGTTTTGCTGATAATCGTTGTCGAATTTCTACAACTGTGATAAAATAATACATTCATTCACTTTGTTGTTTTACGGCGTATAGTTAACTTAATATTTTTAGGCATTTACTAACACATTTGCGTAGAACAGGGTTCTTAGATTATTTTGAACTATTTGTTTTAATTGTACGGTGAAAGTTACGCCTGGCAGCAGTTTAGTATAACGCTGCACTAACGCGTCACTTATGAATTTGTTGCACGATTTCGATGTGACGCACACGGTTTTGAGCAGTAAAGTTTTGATATGTTGTTAAGCATGCTCGACTCTGCAAGTGAGCCAAAATTCAGCTTTGGACAAATTTTTTGGAGCTTCTGGCCGGAAATGGTCTTAGATTCCTGGGCTTGGTGAACCTGTTGTAACTATTTATTTATATTATTTACGTCTCCAAAGACGCAGTTCAGGCAGAGTCGCCTTTCATTGCACTGGATCCATAGCCAATACAAATTCCACAACGAAAACACACACACATATATATACATATGTATATGCATATGTACATACATACATAATATCCATACTTACATACATTCATACATACACACATATATATACATACATACACACATATATATACATACATACACACATATATATACATACATATATATATACACACACACACACACACACACATATATATATATATATATGTACACATACATTTTACATATCTTACTATCATTCGGGACAAAGTGAGCGCTAAAAATTGAATCTTTACAATCTATGACTTGCTGTTACTGAATATAATCCAACATTAACTGTAGTTGACTTACTTCTTTCAATGTTACGCAAAATAGTACCGTGTATTTTCCTAATTAAATACTGACTGGACAATCATACACGTGCAAATATTAAGTGATGTGTCCATGTCCCTTCGTTAGCCATTACGCGCGGAAACATGCGAATTGGGTGAAAATAGAACTTTAGCAGGGCTTTTTTGAGTGTTCATTTTGTCCCGAACCGCCTATATTATTCTATTATACGTATAAAAATTGACGTTAATATGCTAGCATAAGATGAATAAACTCTGACACCGTTTGAGCGAGCACCATGAAACTAGCCACACATATGCACTTTTTCACGGAGAAGGATTTTATGCTATAAATTTTAATCTGATTCGCCAACTCGCCATTAGATGGCGCTGCAGCGTATCAACTTCTGTGCCGTTCAACCGAACTCCGTGAAAACTGCTATACATAGATATTTGAATACGGAGAATATTTTCGCGATATCCATTAGTTAGATGTTGGCCTGCAACTATAATCACAGTGTCTTGCCTAGCATTGGCAGGACAACGTCTGCCTGTTTTAAAAGCACAAGAATATTTCTTAACACCATACAGCAAAAATTGCACTAAAAAAACGAATTAGTTCACACTCACCCTCATTCACACACTCGCATGCATACGTTTTGAAACACAACATCCCGAAAAATGTAGCCTAATCCCCTCATCCACTAGGGTGACTAGGATAGTTCTTAATATCAGTTTTATTGAGGGTATAGGAACTTTTAATAATTCTGCATGGCAAACTTTTGCTTGCTTTCGACGCGGCAGTAGTGAAGAAACTAAAATATTATTTGGTCTTGTGTAGTGGTATTAACAGTTTATTGTCTACTTTAGGGTGCGTATTTTCTGGGTGTAAATATGACCTCTGGTAGGAACAATTCAGATGCTCTCAGCTAAATGCACTTAGAAATAAAGAAAATTTTTTCAGGTTGATAGCAGTCAAAATATTTTTTTCTGTATTCGGATTTACGATACATTCTCCCTTTTAAGATTTATAAAGTAATATTTGCAAGAAATATTGTTGTCGGAAGTCACATGCTGTCTATTTTACCCTAAATTATGAAATGCACATTTTACACCAGACTCTAATTGGAAGGCCTGAAGAAAAGGGCAGACTGTATGAAAATAACCAGAGTGACGAATTATCTCACAATGAAGAATATAGATCGCTGTTACTAAAGGAAAATATCATAGTATTCTTCGTATTTATGTGATTTGACACTATACAGAGTGTCATTTAATATAGAACGGGACTTTATTTTATATTTAAATAAATTAAAATTTACAGCCTATTTTTACGGTCGTATTACTCACTATATAATTAACTTAATGGACAAATGTGTACATATTTTCGTCTTACATCTCCATACAGTACCGAAACTCAAAATTAACACATTCCGTTCAAACTCACTTTGTACAGATGATTTTATTAAGGCTAGGTTTGCTCAATGTGTACAGGTAGGCTTTAATGAATGTTGAGTATTTGACTTTGAGTACATCTCTTTGTGGCGTCTGCAGTTCGAGTTCAGCCCATCTCAGAACTTCGAGTTAGTGGACGATAGCTCTTTTTTACGTTCAAGCCACGGAAAACGAGGAAGGCTATAAGTAGAATTTAACTCGTCCGTCAAGCATGTCGTCGCCTCTAGGCGCGAATGACTAAACTAGCATGCAGTGTTTTCGTAGAAGTAGATTTTCAACGGGACTTCAAACGATGACCCTGTTATTTTACTTTTGGAAAGTATGACGTAAAGTCCAATGCTGGTTTCTACGATTTGGTTTCCCGGTTACGGTTAGTATTTTCGCAGCTACAGCAACGGGAAAAAGTAATTTTTAGAATTAGGGAGCTTGGAAGTCATTTTTTTAACTAGTGGACGACATTTTTAAAATCATAGGGACACAGTTAGAAGCGTGTCTTCTTCTCGTATATAAACCATTAGAAACATTTTAACAGTTACACAAGAAACAATAATTTCCGTACCACGCTACAGCACGTCTTACGCGCCAGGTTCAATAACTCTTAACGCACTAAAAGTTGTAAAAAATACCAACTTATTTTAGTAGGCAGCAAACCTATTTATCATCATACCGACTTTTACGACCGTCAAATATGTTAAAAAAAGGGGGGAAAAAAGTAGTTTGACGTTTACTCCAGCAGCGGAAGAGTTATATTTTCATTTAATAGCTGTGCCAGTTGATTGGCTTTATGCTCGTAATGCATTGGTTAACATCACATTCGACTGTATAAGAAAATGTAACTATAAATAAAACAGTCGCGGGCGGTACAGAATACCATGTAAAATAAAAGGAACCAGAAAATTGTATTGCTAAGAAAATTACTTTTTTTTAAATCAGCATAGAAATACTATATTTAATGTTACCTAACTAATAAAATTACCATTTTTAAATTTGAAGAATTTGATTTCAAGACAATAATCACCTTACTTCATGGGGTAAATTCAATATTAATGTCTGTCTGTTCATAAAGTCACAACAGCTGTGCTTGAAGCATTGCATTTGTGACAACAAACCTCTTGTCAAGGTCAATAATATATAGTTTTGTGCAGTCGACAAATTTCGCTGTCTTGATTTGCGGGTGCGCCTGGCAGAAGGCACAAGACAACCCGCAATACTAGCTCATAGTGGCACAGCTTCCCTGGTTCAGAACAGGCGCAAACAGCGGGCCAGAATCTGCATGCTGCGCCTACGGCAGTGGATGGAAAAAGAGACAAGACATTATATTAAGTAAGAACACCATATTCATACACCCAAATTTTAAAAAGGACCAAAAAGTACAAAATAATTTCGTCTATGAAAATTCTTGTAAGACAAAAAAATGTAGGGTGCATGAATAAGTTCACCTAAGTCACTTGCGACGCGCCTCTCCATGCAATCCTTTACGTGTCTTATTAATTGATATTGATGATGTTGCAAGAGTAAATAAAAGTCAGTTAGTCCTATTTCTGACGGATAACAAGTCGTCACTGTCCTCTCCTGGCGTGGATTAATCGGCCCGGTTTAAATTTCGCCCACACGACTGGTCAATCTCGCGACTCGCGAATCGGCCCTGGCGGTAACACCCCAGGTCTCTCGCCGTTCATGACTCTACTGCATCCTAATGCGTCGTGACGCCTAAATCGACGCCCGGCGGTAACACCCCGGTCCGTCGTCCTCACACGTCTCCCGACGTCTCTATCTTTCACGTCCAATTCCCCCGCGTTGCTCCTGTGTGGTGCCAAGACCCCCGCCTTTTGTCCTGCAGGCTTTGGTTCACTTGGGCCAATCAGGAGCCAACTTTTCAAAACAGCCCCGCCCTTCGAGGACAGTAAATTCTTGTAATTGCCGCATTTATTTCATTTTCATATTAATATTCCCTCATTACACTTGACAATAATTATCACTGAGGCTCCTAATTCCTAATAACCCGTATATACTACTTACTATTATAATAATTGACATTTGTATCTTAATTTGTACAGGCGGCACTCTCCCCTCTCCACCAACAGCTAAGTGAGGTACAAGTGGGGTGGGGGTGAGGAGCCAGACTGCCGTCCAGAAGCTGCACCTGCTCTCTCCTCTCAACAGAGATTACATATACACATTTTAGTTTTATTTACTTATAAACAGTAACATTGACTATTGCTTTCTCATTATAGTTCAATCGGCTTCGTGACATGATGCCGAGGAGAATGAATGGTCGCATGACCTGTTAATTTTGATGTCCAGAATTTATACTGATTAATTGCTATTGTTACTAATACATGGTAAGGATAATCATTGTGAACGTCACACACTAACAATCTTACTGCAATGCAAATGAACACTGTTGCGTGAGTTTTATCAACGACAACTGTATTAGTTGCGGTTGTTCTCGATGGTATATTTTTTCCAATGAAATCATTTCCAAAAGAAACAATTACAACTGCAGATTTAAGTATTACATGAGAAAATTGAAAATATATGCTTGGTTGTATGCCATAGGCTATACTTGCTGCTATAGACAGTACAATTAACACTTAAAAATAACAAATATTACTGTTACAATAGCCGTATTCGATTAAGCAGGGTAACGGAGGAAGTTTGTGTTCGAATGTTGATTTTCTCCATTGTTAATTTGTTCCGTAATTCCAAACCACTGAACTTTCAACCAAACAAATGTTACTTAGTGCGTACCCATACTAAATTTTGTGTGGCAACTTAACAAGGAAAACGCAGTTTTGTTTCACCGTTAAAATATTTTATTTATTTTGTACAAACAACTCAACTCATTTGATTGCGCCCAACAAATTAGGATTGATTCAACAAAAAATTTTTCTGTGCAAGCTCAAAAATACTGTAAAGCAAACAGTCATAAAGGTAATGAGAACAGTAGTTACATCAAATGCACTACAAACAAACTCAGGATAGCTTGTGCAATTCTGTGAGAATACTGATTGTGTTTCCACCTCAAGCATACTTCATTTTATTGAAGATTTACGCTGTCAACATAACAATGGGGAATAAAACTTTCTTTTCTCGACGAAGAATCAGTTACTTCTGTCACAACCGGAAATAAACGACTAAAAAAATAATAGTAGTGTGCCAAACACATTAACAATAGAAAATTAACGTTATCGGAAAAGTTATAAGGTTATTTTTCTCAAAACTTTCACCCAATCCAGCTAGATAATTTTTCTCACACTTGACTTAGTTATTAACACAGTGCTGTCTTATATTGGTCGTCTACTTTATTTTGTTTTATGCCTTCGTACAGACACTGGGTAGTACTCAGTATTGTGCTCTACGTATTGTGAGGTACAACACGTGAAATACACTTAGAAGAACATAGGTTCGATTCCCAGTTTGGCCCTCTGACTTCGGTTTTCCATGGTTATCTGAATTAGAGTTTTAAGAAGACGCTGTAATGATACTTAAATATTAGTCTTGGCCAATTCTTTCTTAGTTTTCCCTACAAAAGACTTAAAAAAAACTATTTTGTAGTACTCCACGCAATTACATAAACGTTACATTTTGAAGGCGCTGAGTAATTTCTGGCTGGCTGAGCTTGAAACGATTTCCTCCTAGTGATTTTCTGGGCACATTTCAGTGGAATATCTAATAGCATCCTGTATGTATTCTGGTTTCTAGTTAATTAAATTATGTCGTCTTTAAACGAATTGTGGCAAATTGCGTACATATTCTGTAGCAATATTTTACTAACAGATTTTTTAGTGACGTCACAATATGAAATCGTTTGAAGAAAAACTATACTTGTGTGGGCATGAGAGCTAGTTTACTAATTTATATAGAAATGATTATTCCCCTGAGTGAGTAGCAGTTAATTCGTATTTGTACAGGCAAGAGTTATGTATGTTCTACAACCTGTTTTTCACTACTTGATAATATGACTTGATTACCACAAGTAAGATCCAAATTAGATACATTGCGTAATGTAAGTAACTTATACATGACTTGCCACAATTAGCAGAACAAAACCAAAAGCTGAAATTGCTGTTCATAACAAGGTGAAAGTAGTGATTCACATAGGACATTACAACGAGCGTAAATATACTTCAACAAATACACAGTAGGGTGGGCTTAAAGACAAACATTGCCAGTGAATAGGCCGAAGCCATTGACTTGCCGGCCGCTTCACGTTATGACAGGGCTAGAAAATAGTTCCCTTAATACACTGCGATGTTAAAACGAAAATATAATTGGTTTGTAATTTTAGTAGCTATTACCAGTGGAACAATGTAAATAAATAAATAAATAAATAAATAAATAAATAAACAAATAAATATACATATAAACTCTCATTTGCGTACACAAATATAGAAGCCTGCTGTCTGGGAATATAATCCACCAAATAATCAGTGACGGTTATACAACAAGATGGCAGCCGATAATCAGTCAGTACAATCTCATCGCACGGACATGCGAAAATATACACGCTACCGACTTGTTGTGGTAGAGTATAAAAATAGTTTTAGAAGAAGGTTTTGAACATTCCTTTTTTTTTTTTACTATGGATAGGACCCCACCCTTGCGTATAGAAATAGAGAAAAGGCCCGTTGCAGTCTATAGTACACAACGTGTTTCAGAAATACGTGACCAAATTTTTCCAGGTGACCGCTGATGTTAAGAGAACATTCGATACGTGACACTCGAGGTCCGTTACAAATATTTAGGACTGTGGAAGCACGAAACCTTATTTCATTTATTGTCTTCAGTTCATGGCGAAGTTACGGCTTGTAGCCCCTTCTTTCACTTCTGGAATATTATGAAAAGCACTTGCGTTAGACGAACAAAATAAGGCAATGAAGTCAGTAAACCGAAAATAAAATTACGGTAGATCGCATATCCGTGTGGAAAATAGTGGTTTCCACCCTGTTGTTGCGTTCAGTAGGGCTTACAGTTACTGTGACTGAAAAGAGATTACTTATGCCGCTGTAATTAACCAGTGTGTCGTAATTACACAAAAATGGCACTCTTGCTGCAATTCTATAGGACACACCCCACCGTTTTCGTGATAATGCACTTAAAGGTTGCATAACACTTGTAGCTACGATGGCCTGGTGGTTAGAATTCTTCTGCGCACCCGGATGTGAACACATGAACGTTTGCGATTATTCTACTTCTCCTTTACGTGAGGCTAAATACGTGGGTACTTGGAATTGACCATGGGTATCACAGCTCAGATATATTCTTTTCACGTCCGTCATCAGTACCTTGGTTCTGGATGGCTTCCGTGGCGTACTCTGTTAGGAGCCGGTCTACGGTGCGAGAGGTCCTGGGTTCGAATCCCGGCTCGCGCATGACTGCTGTGCTGTCCCTTCACCTCACTTCACCCTCATCGGTTGCTTAGACCTCGTTGTTAAATGGTCTCTCTCTCTCTCTCTCTCTCTCTCTCTCACCTCACCCGGGTACAGTTTCAGTCACGTGTTTCTGAAACACGTTGCATATCCTAAGCTATGTTTGTATAAGCCACCCCCACGAAACAAACGTATAACATTTGAATCAACTCAATATTTGGTGGTCTGGCAGAGTCTACTCTCTCAACAAGATGGCAGAGTTCAAGTGAAGATGCAGTTTGTCTGAACAAGAAAATTATTATTTTGTACAGAAGTGTATCGGATCTAAAACACATTTGTTTCATCAGACACACGCAATCACACACACGTACAAACAGTTAGATGAACCACAAGTGTTTTTTCCTGTGCTTGTAGGCCCCTATCAATCATGATTACCTCCATGTCAATTCGAACGTGTCAATTAGTAAATCTGTCACTGCAAAAACGAAAATAACACCGCATCGCGAAACATTGTACAAATACGAGTTTCAAGCGCTATTTTTTGCCACAAAATGAAGCCGCGGTTGTAGTGTTGACAAGAGCAATCGCCTCCCACCAGTTCGATTCCTGACGGGGTCGGTCGTTGTATTTTCTCATGTAGGAATCATGCTGGACGATGCCGCTGGTTGGCAGATTTTCTCGGGGATCTCTCGTTTCCCTTCATCATTTCATTCCGGCGCTTCACGATTGTATGGCCTCATTTTATGTCATCCTCCGGAGTAAACATATATCTATGGGCAGAGCTAATGATTTTTCATGAAAATAATTATGACAAACTGTATTACTGTGGTAATATGTAGTCCCAGAAATATTAGAATGAGACTAAGGTATCCAACAGTGAAAAACGAAAAAAAAAAAAAAAAAAAGAGAAAACAAGCCTAGTTGGCTGTAGTTAGCACAGCCATAAACCAAAACAACAGAACATGAAAGATTCCATAAATCAATAACAAATAAAGGAAAAAAACAAACACCCAAAAATAAAAGACGTTATGAAAAGAATTATGCAAGATTTTGTTTCAATGCCTCATGTGCACATCTGCAGCTATGCTTCATGGTCAGTGATTGGCTGTTTTTAACTCTCAGTGTCTAGGGTTCTACCAGAAAGTCACAGACGTGTGGTGTCACAGTAACCTTGTTCCTGTTGGCACAGTCAAATGTGCCACACCTCTGCACATATACACTCTGACAATTGCCACGAAGCGTAGATGCTGATATAAGCGTTACACATTTATACAAAATGTTGCACAATTCTTTTCATTAACAATCATCAGCTCTACCTATTGGCTCCAAGTCGTAAGTCCGCTTTTCGGGTACGAACCCCCCTCACCCTCCAAGGTCTTTACGTACACTCCTCACACAATATTTATTTCCTCGAAATAATTTCATGTCTGATGATTTTGAGTAGAATTTCGATCACCATGTAGCAGTACTGTGCCTACGTATTTACACAAAAACATTCTCTCCGATTGCAAGTCTTTCAGTCTCACTTTTGATGAATGATGCAGACATAAACGTGATTGCAGTATTTTATTACTTTTTTATGCTCTAGTAGTTTATTGTTAGAATGTAAAAATATGGTTAACATATTAAATAATGCTATCTTTCGTTCTCTGTCGCCAGGAACTAATTACAATTACTAGAGCTACTATTTCACGTGGCTAAGATGCAGGCAGGGTTTACCAAGTATTTGCGCTACATTCTGTATTGAAAGTCGCAATAAGTCGCCACTGAGCAAAAATAGTATAAAAAGTTGTAAACTATTTTAATTTTTTTTCTTGTCGGTATGCATCGCGTTCTTTCGTTTAGAGGATAGTCAGAAAATATTCCCGGAATTAGTTACCTGACTACGAAGATATTTTGAAACCTGCACGTATCAGTAACATATTTCCTTCACGTCTACATAGCTTCAAAATAATAACAGTATTTAACGCGAAGTATCCCGAAAAGAACTTAATTGCGACGAATTGTATACCGCGCGTTGGAGAATACGCCGAACGAAACGAAAGAAATCGGACGCGATGAATCACTCCGCTAATGACGAAGAAGTCTAAGGGAAACGAAGGTATTCCGTAGAAACAGCTAAGCGCCGGTGGTTGGAAGCAAGGAAACTGCAGGGTTCTGACGAAAATTGGCGGGGGACCATAACTCAGTGAAAGACGAGGGGCGCTTGTAATTTTTAATGAGCCTTCTCTTCAGCTGCTCCACCGCGGTAAACCACAGGGCAGCCACTGGCTCGCATGCGTGGATTGACAGGCGAGCAGTCATTCGTCACGAGTGGCCCAGAGAGACGTTGTAATAGTGCGTGGTGGAATCCATCTCGCACTCCGGTTACGACCGCGCGCGGGTTGCTGTCCCCTCAGGGCGAGACTCGCAGGCCGGACCTTGCTATTTAAAACAAATAAATCGTCCTCCTGTGGGGCGGAGGCGGGG
>PNEQ01057698.1:0-15829 GCA_003012365.1 Medauroidea extradentata
ATACATATGCAACGATTATCGATAGTTATCATTTACGCCTCACAAATATCCTTTATTTTAATCACGTGATCATTGCCACATTACCTCCACATGTGTAACGGGAATATGACAATTAATGTATGTGAATGTTATACTGTCCTATCATAAGAGTAAGATGCTATTAGTGTGATGTTGTAGCACTTACGGCCTAGAAAATTTAATTTAACAGCGATGACTGGCCGTACAATTATTTGGTTATTTTAAACACTTAGTACAAATACGTCTGTCACAAGTAAATCTTACAAAAAAAATATGGACTGACCGGGATTCTGACCCACGCCCAGCAGTAGTAGTCTGGTATCTGTGGAACACTATGGCGCGCAAGAGGGGACTAACTCCTATCTCCGTGCAGTGTTGCCACATAGTGTGCGATAAATTCGTCGTACAACATTTTGCTACCTACATTTTCGTCATCAAATTACCTCAGGATTCGCGTGGTGTGCTTATTATGCGGCAGTTTCTGGACATCCTGTATACTGTATATCATACAAAGTTTCATTAAAATAAAAAATGGTGATGCAAAAGTTTTTAATGACCCGTATGGGAACGGTGTAAACAGTGATTGAAGTTATTTTCTCCAGAATACCCAAATGGACGCTGAAAACTCGTAACTAAGGAATACTATGAAACATAGTAAGTCAAAGTACAAACATCTTTACGTCATTGAGATAAAATGTGAAAAATATTAACACAACATTTTTCCAATTCTCTACCAGAAATACGGCACGACCATGGCTCTTTCAAGTAATCACTGTCCACTCACCATCACTGCTATCCTTCCTCAACAAGTTTCCCATACTGTCAGAGTCTGCAGTCCTGCCCACTGAATCACCAGGCACTATTTCTACTGCACAACTGCCAATTATCTTATCACAGTTTACACTTTTGTCCTTTGAAACATCATCATCATCATCTCCTGTGTTTACAGTCTTCATTGGTTTGTCAAACTTTTTGGCCATAAATTCTGGAAAAACAAATTTACATACATTACATAATGTATTTACTTGACCCAAGTAGCAGTAAATTTCATGAAAAAGAAAAAAAAACATGTTAAAAAGGAAACAAACACAAACATTTTGCAATTAAAACAAATCTTGAAAACAAAGATTTTCACATGGAAAGACATGCACATTAAAATACACAAGAAAAAAATTGTGGTGGTGATTCTGCTTAAGTGTGTGTGGTAGATAAATAAACGCTGAAAAAATTAATTGATTTCTATGGATTTTCCGAAGCCAATATGGATAAAATACTCAATGACAATCCTAGATAATGGTATTTGCCAACTTTATGAGTAATTACTAATCCAGAATTACTAATTCGTTATGCGTGATCTCTTGTGCCGCTAAATGCACAAGGTTCCGGCGTCGGAGGTTCTACGTAAGTGTTACCATCTCAGGTTCCAGAAAAGCAACGACAGAAATCTAACACGCGACTGTATCTCTAAACACCTGATAAAGGGGGGTGCTCGGGGTGACGTAAAAGTGATGATGACACTGACTCGGTAGGGAAGTCGGATGGGATATGGGTGACAAAGTTAAGGGAATGGACCGGCTAGCAGGGTGAGCTGAGCTGAGCTGAGATGGATAGTAGAAAAAAGGATACACGACTGAGACGGAAGCCGCTGCGGAAACCAGGATAATGATGACTATGATCCCAGAGTCGAAAGGCAGATGACCACGGGGCAGGCTATGTACCAGTGGATTTTTGGACCCTCCAATGATAGATTCTTCAGAAATTTGTTGGGGCCAATCTCCACGCCATAACACACTCGTAAAATAGGTACACTACACGTCACTAGGGACGGGGTCCAGGTGAGCAAATACTATACAAATAAAAGACAATGTTCTGTGGTTTACTCACCATAAGCATCAATTTACTGGTCTGTGCTGATGGCCTGTGCCAGTTGAGCGGGCCTGGAGCATAAGCCCCTCCAGTAGGTTGCGTGGGAAAACAGCATTAGGCTGGCGGCGAACTTACGAGGTAAATTTAAGCCCCTGGGCGTGGCGGCCGGCAGGGGGGCGAGTAGCTCCGGGTCAAAAACAACAACGAAAATGGTTCCGGTAACTAATACTTAACTATTGAAACTAAAATAAATGGTGCAAGACTGGTGTAGGACCTGGGGTAGACGAGGCGCCTATTTCCTCCTAGCGCCAGGTTTCGACTGACTAATGGCATCCTACCCCAAATGAAGACGCGCTCTCGAGAGAGACTGACATCGCATGGCAAAAATAGTTCGCATACAAAAACACTTAATGGAACAGATGCAAAGTTACACAAGACAAAATTGACACTGGAAACAAGTTAATTTTTTACATTTAAAACGTAATGTACTGCATTAAAATTTATTTTAAACATGGAGTAATAATAAAAATAGTACTATAGATTGCAAATGACTTCGAAAAACATTCGAAGTTTAAATATTAATAATAAAATGACCATCTCTTGTGTAAAGTAAAAAAATGTAAGTTCCACTTTTTGAAGTGGCCATCTGGATGGACACGTTTTGCGCATTCGAAATCTTGAAATGTGGTAGCTGTAGGGCCCAGACAGCACGAGCATCACATATTACCCCAGCCTCTAGACGCAAGTCACTAACTGGCGTGCGGTCTTCTCGCCGACAACTCACCTCTACGAGACGTAAACGTAATATTGACGATAAATGTGATTCGTACATGGTTGTACCCTATAAAAGGTTCTGCACCAAAATTTTAATCCTTAAAAAGCACGACAAAAACATCCATTTTTGCAATTTTGACTGCTTGACAATATGCTTGAATGATTACTGGTGAACCTGAAATTGTTACACACACGTGTAATGCTCTTTGAATGGTATCTCTAAGCAGAGGTCACTTATGCGTTGAGAGTTGTCTAATAATCTTGTAATGGTCGCAGCTCTGCACACAGCTCGGCGCACTGAGCAGACAGACACAGTAGTCACGTGTACACATATGCAGGGTCACAAAGGCTTTTTTTATTTTTATTTTCTTTACGCCTACTTTCCACTATCCATTTGTATGTTTCTCATTTTCTCCCCCACATTAAAAAAAATTTTGAACATACAGAGCAAATTAATCATACTTGGCACAAATATAGTATCTAGTAGTTAAGTTGATTTGAGTTTTTTTGTACTTGGTTCACATTTTCACAATGGCTTTATTTAAACTATTTTTTTACATGAGATACCTAAAAACTAAGTTTTGAACACACGTTGCATAAACAATTATCCCTAATTTCGTCAAACTCTGTGCACATTAATCAGTAAGATGACTACATTTATACATTTTATTCATGCCATGTTCATATTCGTACAATGGTGACCATTGGGACTTTTTTGATCATGCGAGATATCAGATAATCTGTGTCTGAACTTCGTTAAACATAGTACTTACCATAAGAGGGTTGGAGGACTTTTAGACACATGAGACAAATTTGGAAAACCCTTTAATACAATTTTTATATTTCCACAACTATCAACTATAAGTAAACATTAGTTAAATTTTATGTAGATATTTATTATTTTGAATTTATTGCAAGAAATGACTTTATTTACAACTACCATAAATGCAAAAAAAACATTTTGTGTAACGTCCTCCTTTACGGTAGTAAAGTGGCATTACTTTTTGTATTTTGTTAATGTGTTGTTTATATTTTCACATGGTGGCCATTTTAATCTGTTTTCTTGATCACATGAGATATCTACACTAACCATGCATCTGAAATCCACCAAACTCATTACAGATGTAGTACTTCGTACAGAAAAATTGATATTAACGTGTTTTGTGAATATCACATTCAGTTTTAAACATAGGATGATACAGGATAGGATAGATTGTATTAGTATCGCGTAGAGAGTTTATGAAAAAGTAAATCGAAAATGTAATTTCAATGTAACAGTGAAATGAATTATAATTTAAAATTGACTGCAAAATTTTTCTTCTTTTAATAAAATGAACTATGTACTACTTGAACTTAATTAATTTGACACGATTCAGAGTGATATTTTGTCTTATATTTGAAGAAATTACATTTTGTGGTTATTTTCAGGTTAACATTACTACCACTATAATTCACTTCACAGAAAAATGTTAAAACATATTTGAGATATTTTTCATAAGCTATCGCTTCAATATATTAACACTCTCTGTCTCCTAAGAAGAGAATTGTGTATTTAATGTCATTTGACAATTAAGTGTTTATAATAATGTATGTCCTCTAATTTCCAAGATTTCATGTCATGAATAAATTATTTATTTATATAACAACCGGACAGACTCTAAGAAACTTTACTGTCCAAACTTTGGTTTAATTAGTACCCATTGTTATAGGTTCACTATGTTAGAAGATAGCATCACATGAACAAACCAAGATATAGTTTCGTATGTTTATATCTACATGATCAATGTGAATTCTTTTGGTTAATTTTCACTCACATTGAGGAACGTAGCCTTATTAGTTAAACTTGTACCTTTTCGATATATGAACAGATCATTTGCAGATTAGTGTACCTGTGTGATTACTTTAAAAATAAAATTACCCACGTTGCTGAAAATATGTTGTAATTTTTAAAATGTGGTCAACTACCTTGAGATTTCCCTCGGATCCTCACAACAAAGGACAGAAAAAAAAATTACGTTAAAAACAGCATTGGCAGTCACATTAAATGTCCTATGATCTCAATGCACAAGGCACTGAAGCAGCGAGCAGAATTTTCTGTCATACAAACAGATTTTTTAATCAGACTTTTACGAATCGGTGATTTGTTTTTATATTGTCACGATGGTAAATTTCAGGGATAAATTTTTTTGATTGTTTTCTTCTCATCCATACTCAAAATAGGTGACAAGTGTTTTGGCTTATAATTTTAAAGAGTATTCAGTTTTCTGGAAGTAACTTCTTTACATTTAGGATCATGGACATATAGAGTGTTCTGTTACAGTCTCTCAGCTTAATTTTTTTTGTTCACTGTTCTTGGAAGCCCGCAGAGTTGTCACTGCAACGCTTGGAAATTCCTTTGTGGGCAGTGTCCCGGTAGTGCGCGCAGGCCGATGGCCTTGTGTTAGGTTGTAGGTAGGTGACAGAGGGGTGTGGTGATGGATGTGTCAGTGTCGCCAGGCTGCAGCTTTCCACTTTGAGGCTTGTGGACTCTCCATTGCTTCCCTTGGAGTCAAAGGCTCATCTTCACCAGAAGCACAGTATGATACAAAATCCTTGTCGTTTTTAGATTTTCGGGGTCGCGTAGATCATCTGAGATTCTCTTCCCCAGATCTTTCACTTGGAAAACCAAAGAAAAGTTCTTTACCACCGTCAGAAATGTCTTCTTGATTACAACTGCTGTTGGTTTTTCGTTCCTCGTCAGCATCACCTGCATCACTACTCTTGTCTGAAAGATGAATGGTCAGTGGAATCTGTGAATCATCTTTGGAGTGGTCTTGAAGGTAGTCTTCTCCTGGTGAACTTGCAACAGAGAGGTCGCTCTCAGCAAGTGATTTTTTCTCTAGAAAAATTACATCGCGGCTCACAGTCACTGCTTTGGTGGTGGGGTTTATCAAGCGATATCCCTTAGTGTTTTCACTGTATCCCACAAAGATAATCTTTTCTGAACGGGGGTCCCGTTTTTTCCTCTTCTCCTTGTGTACTTGTGCCATGGCTTCGCATCCAAACAATCTCAGGTGGCTCAGGTTCGGCTTCCGTAAGTGCCAAGCTTCATATGGAGTTTGGCCTCTGCTCTGGTGGGGCTTCTATTATTTAAGTAGACAGCTGTTGCGACTGCTTCAGCCCAGTAAGCCTTGGGAAGGTCAGCATCTTGTAAAAGGCACCTGGCCTTTTCTACTATCTTCCTTATCGACCGCTCTCCCACTCCATTTTGTTGGGGTGAGTATATGACAGTCCTTTGATGTATAATGCCTTTCTCCTTTAAGTACTGAGACATTTTCCAATTTACATATTCAGTTCGGTTGTCTGACCGCAACGTTTTAACCCTTCTGCCAAGTTGAGTTTCCACAAGTGCACAGTATTCTTTGAACAAGTCAGGTACCTGGTCCTTGGACTTCAAAATGTACACACAAGTGTACCTGGAGTAGTCATCCACTAGGATGAAGAAGAACCTGTTGCCTCCAAGTGAAGTTGTTTCCATTGGTCCACATAGGTCCATGTGGACCAATTCGAGTGGCTCCTTGGACCGGTATTCACTTCTTTTAAAGGGTTGTCGGCTGTGCTTCCCTAAAATGCTTACTTCACAGGGATTCGCACTGCATTCAACACTCTCAACAACAATTGCCATGGACTTCAACAATGCCATATCTTTCCTATTTAAATGACCTAATCACCTGTGCAAAAAATTTTGTGGTAATGCAGTGGCATATACCTGGTGGCTGGTTGGTATATCTAATTGGTAAACACCCCCACACTCTGTTGCTGTGGCAATAAGTTTATCCTTACTATTGTATATTTTTCCTCCACCACTGTCAAAGGTGACTTTGTTACCCTTTTGCACTATTTTGCTTACAGAAAGGAGGTTGGTAGTTATGCTCGGTGCATAGAACACATCCTTAACCTCAACAACTTCATTTTTCCCAGACACTGCAACATTAATATTTACATTCCCCACTGATTCTGTTTTGATAGTGTCCCCATTTACAGTAAAGATTTCCAGTTCACTTTTGTCGCAATCCTCAAGGTGTTCGTACTTGGTGAGGTGCGTGGAGGCACATGAGTCCAGGTACCAGCGTTCGCTCTCACTTGATGAGTTGGAGAACAAACATGCCAGGAATGCACTAGAGTCCTCCTTCTTCTGTGTTTTTCTCTCTCTACTTCCATCGGTTTTGAATTTGCTTCTGCACTCAGCTGCGAAATGCCCAAGCTTGTTGCAGTTGAAACACCTAGCCCCGGGAGGTTCGTCGCCTTTCAGGTGGTTTGCTTGCATCTGAGTGATCTCTGTTGTCGCTATAGCTATTGGGGTGGAAATTGGAATACGAGTTTCGTTGGCCACTGTAGAGTGCTGCATCCGTCGGCTTGCTTTGGGTGTCCTTTACCTCCTGAAGCAACTTTATTTTAATGGCATCTGCTGTTATCGGCATGCCCGAGTTTTCTAATGCCATTATCATCGGTTTGTACTCCTCGTGTAGGCCTGCTAACAAAAGAGTGCCAACCCATTCATCCGTGATGTAGAATTTAATGTCCCAAAGCCGTTGTGCCGTAGATATGATTTGGTTCACATAACCTTCAACGGTACCACACGTATCTAGTCGGGTGAGAATTAGGTGCCGAAGTAGCCCTACCTTACGAGTGAGTCCCGAGTCCTCGAACAAGGTTTGTATGGTGGTCCAGGCTTCTTTTGACGCGTTGCATTTTTCGATATGGTGAATGATGTCCTTTTCGACGAGTAGCGATATCTTCGCAAGAGCCTTTCCGTCCTTACAGTTGTCATTCTCTTCTTTGATACCTTCATTCACGACGTCCCACTGGTCGTCTAGTTTCAGAAGTGCCCTCATGTGAAACTTCCAAGAACTAGTTCTCGCGCCCCTTCAGTTTTTCAACAAAGTTTAGTGTGCTCGCCGCCATGATTTTACGATGCGGCGGATGCGGAAAAGCACGCTGACTTATCTCATAATGTTCGCGAAACGTGAGCGTTAATTTTACCGGTCTTATTTTGATTCGCAATGTCCTGGGCACGTAACACATGTTGGTAGGAATTAGTAATATTACCAGATTACTTTATCAAATACCGCACATTTCTTTATTCTCTTTTGTCACAGGCGTACTTGTTGTGATCATTACATCATATACACTGAAGATAAAGATAGTTCCCAGGGAACAACTAAGAACTAAACATAGAGCAGGGCATGCAACCTCAACACATGAAATGCAACCAGGACATAATTTACTTTCCAACAATAAGCAAACAGGCCGGTCCATATAAGCCCTTTGTACTGACAATGGAAGAGAGTTGGAGACATGAGAAAATATCTCTTTTCACAAGGTATTGTGCACCAGACAACAGTACGACACAGCCTTCAACAAAATGACATTGCGGAGAGGACTAACAGGACATTGGTCGAGAAGGCGCACACGATGTTTCTTGATGCCAACCTACCAAAACAGTACTGGGCGGAGGCAACTCTCACTGCCGTATACCTGACAAATCGGTCTCCTTCAAGTGCCCTTCAACTAGAGACTCCCTACAAGGCTTCGCACAAAAACGAACCTGATCTATCACACCATAAAGTTTTTGGTTGTAAGGCCATGACACACATCCCCAAACCACATAGAAAGAAGTGGGACCCGAAGTCTGTGCGTTTGATCATTGTAGGTTAATGTGAAAACCAGAAGGGGTACAGACTCGTAAATGAACAAACAGGAAAGTTAACCATTAGTTGCGTTGTTGTGTTCATGGAGCAAGAAGAAAAATACACTCCACATGAAGGTGTGTAAACATTTGATAAAGCGTTCACACAAGGACTTGAGACTGAAAAACCTCAAGAACACGAACATAGTGAGAACCATGAGATTGAAGAAGAACCATTTCGAGGTTTTGAACGTGAGCAACAAGATAGGCACACAGAAAAGGCAACCAAACCACTACTGAACTTAAGATTGGAAGAACAAGAGACATGCCCAAAGGGAACAGCAGGAAACACTAAGATCTTCCAGGCCCCCAAAACCAAAGGAATGGCCGGATCATGTAACATGTTATGCTGAGAGCTTAAGTCTCCCAGATGGACATATAGATGTGGATAATGCGCTTAAAGGTGAACTTTCTGCAGAGTGGAGGAGAGCCATGACGAAAGAGTTTTTGTTGTTAGTTAAAAATGACACATTCGAAGAAGTTGAAACATCAAAGGGCACAAAAACCCTAAAAATGAAATGGGTGTTAAAAGTGAAGCCAGGTATAAACAATGAACCAGAAACCTTCAAAGCCAAACTTGTTGTGAAAGGTTGCAGTCAGATTGAAGGGGTGGATTATGAGGAAACCTATTCACCAGTTGTCAAGCACTCATCTGTACGATACATCTTGTCTCTGGCAGTGCGGGAAAACCTGGATATAGATCACATGGATCTGACAACGGCCTACCTATATGGACACCTGCAAGAAGAAATGTCACCCCCCCCACACCCAGAAAAGTGTGGAAATTGAAAAAGGCTGTGTATGGACTAAAACAAGCAGGCCGAAAATGGAACAGGAAACTTGACGAAGTGTTGCGTGGAAACGGTTTCATACGGTCTGATGAAGATCCATGCGTGTACCACCTTCGCGGCGGTAGCCAGTTTACTACAATAGCTGTGTACGTCGACGATTTATTGATTTTCTCCAACGACAAAAGTGCCACGCAAGACACAAAGAAATTCTTGAAAGAAAATTTTGAAATGAAATATATAGGGCAAGTGTCTAGGGATGAATATTACCAGGGACCGTAAAGAAGGAAAAGTGTGGATCTCTTACGAAGCCTATGCAGAAAAAATACTCCAACGCTTTGGCATGGCAGATGCGAAGCCAGTTGCAATGTCCCTGGACCTTGGAATCGACCTGAAGGCAGATGCTCTGAAGAGGTCAACGCCCCATACCAAGAAGCGATAGGCAGTTTGCTTTACCTATCTCAAGTATCCAGACCTGACATCTGCCAAGCAGTGAATCTACTGAGCAGGTACAACAACTCCCATAAGAAGGTGCACTGGGTAAGTGTGAAAAGAATTTTTAGATACATTAGGGGAACACAAGGTTACAAGTTAGAGTACTCCAGGGACAGTAACAGGCAGTTGGAAACGTACAGTGATGCAGACTAGGGTAGCAAGGTGAATCATAGGCACTCTGTCACCGGGTCATGCTTCAAACTAAGTGGTGATTTAATCTCGTGGCACAGTAAGAGGCAAAAAACTGTCGCACTGTCAACCTGTGAGGCTGAATATATCGCAGAGTCGTTTACTGTGCAAGAGTTGTTATGGTTGAGGCAACTGATCTCAGAGGTTGAACTAGGAGTGTGGAAGGGTCGCTTGATGTGTTCTGTGACAATATGGGTTCAATACAACTGGCCAAAAATATAATGACCAATGCCAGGTCAAAACACATAGATATCAGACACCATTTCCTTAGGCAGCATGTAGATTCAGGGATAATAAACATTAAGTACATGTCGTCTGAAAAAATGTTGGCTGATGTATTGACGAAACCATTAAGCAAGGCAAAACATGAGTTTGTAAAAATGAATTTGGACTTGTAAACTGTGAAATTTGAGATGGACCTACATGTCGTCTGAAAAAATGTTGGCTGATGTATTGACGAAACCATTAAGCAAGGCAAAACATGAGTTTGTAAAAATGAATTTGGACTTGTAAACGGTGAAATTTGAGATGGACCCTAGGCTAAGTAAAAATTTCTTCTTTGCCCTCCTGGGAGTGATACAAATTTATGGGGTGGTGTTGAAGAATAAATTTGTATGTGTTATGTTGGTAGCAAAGGGAGAAAGTTGTGCCTGCATAAAGTGTTTTGTCTAGTTATAAGTAGTCTTCTTCCGGTACCCATGTTGAAGAAACGATTGTATCTCGTAGCGGACTGGATTAAATAGTATAATCAAACGGTCATTCACTTTATTGATCTCAGATAATTTTCAACATCATAAATATGTGTTGAAATCAACAGTACCTACATAACAATTGCAGTTGCATATTATCTGAGTAAGCCAGTTTACTAAAGGTGCTTATCGATTGTACGCCCCAATATTATTTCAATTTTTGAGCACAAAGAATAAATAAAGTCAAGTCGCTTTATTCCGTACACTAGAAGTGGTTTCCTTAAAGACTGACTGCAATTTACAAGGAAAAAAAAATTTATTTTCTTCAACAATTATTCATTATTATTAATGTCAACTTATTTTCTTATTATTGTGTCATTTCAACACTTAGAAACAATATTTATGAAAGTAAACATTAATTTCAGTTTTACCTTATTGTGCTAAATACAGTAATATAAAAAAAGGTAAAAAATTTGGGAGTGACCTGGATCCGAACCCGAAGAAAATTATTACTTGCCCGACACCTTAGCATCTGAGCTACCAAATGAGTTACACAGGTAATTGTGTATGAAAAGAATGTATTTATACTGAAATGCTTTGAAAATCACACATTTGTTTATTTGGGACTAGTTCTGCTTTTAAAATGCTAGTGGGTTATTACTTAGTATTCTTGCTGCCACAAAATTTCATTTTCTGTATGGTTCACCTGTTTTTGTTTTCTCTCTTTTTATTAAAAAACCATATTCGGCCAGCAAGCAGTAAAATATGTTGCAGCGTGTGTAGCTGCCCATAAGGCTAAGCATACTGCGCATACATAATTAGTTTAAGCCAAGGAAGAGTCACATATTAATCACAGATAAGCCATGACCTGCACCTAGAAACGTTTAAGAATATCGGCCTTAGTCCACGACCTGCTCTCCCAGCACCCTTACACATGTTGGTTTGCTCTTCATTTTAATGGCCATTATCTCATAGATGATTATGAACTTGTCTTCAAGTAAGCTTACTTTGCAGTTTTGTACTCCACTGCCTTGATGTCTCTGGCTGTTCCTCTTGTCTTCTGGAGTTAATGTCAGAGTTTGTTCACTTCCACATCATCTGAAAGTCCCTATCTCACTAAGACATGCCAGTACCACTCAGCTGCTTTGTTACTCATACTTACATCAATGTTGGACTCTGCACAGGGTACAATTACGTAACAATTTTCCTTTTAACACTCCATTTTATAAATTATTGAGTGAAAACTTAAATTGCACGCCGGCCTTATATTTTGTGTTGGAGTGCCATAGGTCAGATTACGTCAGCGGAGATAAGAGGCTTGACACTGAGTGCATCTAGTATGACCTCCAATCTGTTGAGATGTATATTGACCTCATTTCTAAACTGTAAATAGAATGAAATCATCCACCACTTGTCAAACTGTGTACTTATTTGCACACATACATGGCATGTGTTTGACACATTCGTCAACATAATAATGATTATTTTGTTTATTTTAAAAATACTGGCACTTGAGTGAAGATCTCAGACCCACGTTGGCGGAGGTAAAAAACCTTGTATGTCATGTATTCTGCATTAAATATAATTCAAAACAGTTCACAGTTTAAATAAAACTAACAAATTAATATTTCTGATAGCATTATGTTGTATTGAAACCTGTTAAAAATGTACAAATAGTAAAAAAAAATTTTCTATCAAAAAATATTTTAAATAATTTATTATTCAGGACTCCTGACTTACCTATTATTAATCTTGACATATGAGGTTTTGCATTAACACTGACGGTATGGTTCTTGGAAGAGCACATGGTGTGTCAGGTAGAAAGTTAGAGATCATTTACTGACACTATTCATTGGTTCATATTAATCTGCCCACATCTTAGAACTGTACCATCCTTAGTCAACGTGACTCAGTTCAATCTCAAAGGTCTTTGGGACATTGTGGTCGCCGCCTTTGTCTTCTTGCTGTGCTGAGTTCACAAATATCCACCCCGATAACAGCCACTTTCTTTGCCTCGGTCTAGCTCAGCGGGTTTGCTGAATAAAAACAAACACGTTCAATAAGTTCGTCACGCGTCTATCACAGCCGTATTTTCCCTCGCCCAGGGCAGAGACAAAGCAGCGATAAATAATAAGTACCGTCTCCCTCGATTGGAGATTGGAAATTATCAAAACAACTGACGAGGTACGCAACTGCTCGGTATTCCATGTTTAATAGCCACGATTCCCGACAAATTAGATCTTACTGGAGCAATACGATGACACTCTCCAGGAGGACAGATGCCCACGCCCCGCGATACGTCCTTATGTCCCTGAGACCGTCACACATCTCTCTCCTAACGCTCGCGAAAGTAAGCCAAGCCACGCTATCCCTCCCCTAGCTCCAATCCGGTCAATCGGAAGCTTTGTTACAAACTGCCCTGCCCTGCGAACCACACTGAACTTAGGCGATTACGGCTGTATTAGACGTCATTTTTATTTTCGCAAGCAAACATAATACATTAATTTAAATTCCTGACACTTGGATTACTCTATTTTCCTTTCTTAATACTAATTATTACATATACGTAACTTAAATTTAAAACATAACGGCCAAGTGTGATTGTCAGTTGGGACGCTGGTTCCCCCCTTCTCCGTCCGCCATCTTGGCTCAGCGGGGCGGCTACCGTCCACTCCTGCTAGGCCCCACATTTATCTTTGCTGACAACCCTGGTCTATGGTGAGGGGAAACAATTAGTTCCACCCTCATCCGCTCGTAATCAAAATACTAATTTTACATATTTACCATTAAACTACTTCTTAATAAATTGAATAGACAAGCTGAGATCCTACAGAGCCCAACGCAACTTGAACTGACTCTGTAGCCCTATTCCTTCCAATATTAGTTACAATCAAATCAAAGAAATTCTCACTCTGTAATACTACCAACTATATATCTCCTGAAATTAATAACATTGATCCTCCCCACTCTTCGTTACAAACATTTGTCTAATTCACTAATAATCTATATACTGTGGCCCAGAGGTACATTACATCTACCCTCTGTTTTCACCTCTAGGACCTTGAGACGAGAGGTGAAAATATCGCAGCCAAGTCTTTCAAGGGTTTTTTTTTTCGTCTATGTCTTTATTTCATTTCTGATACAATTTAAAAGTTTTTATTCTTCGCGCACCACTGGACTAATTTCCACACTTTTTTTTTTATTTTTTTTTCTACTTGGTCGGCACTTGCTTCCACTGACCCCTTGATGTAGGTAAGCGTGTCCTTAGGTACCGCAGCGCGACCATTTTGCGTGAGACGAGGCATGCAGAAGCATAAAAAAAACAGCTGACAACCCCTCTGGGCCTGGTGTTTAAACCGCGGCATGCTGTACAATCCCTGTCGGCCAAGGTCACCTACTCCTCCTCCCGCTACTAACCCAAACACACAAAAAAAGAAGACATCCGACAACAAAGCTATAACCAACTCAATTATTTACAACCCTCGAGAGGCTGGTCCCCTCCTGACTATTACCCAGCGTCGCAAAATCTTACTGCTCCACCTGTGGTTCCGTGCAATATCTCCTCAGCTTGTCTATATTATACGTCCCTCGGCTCTGTAAATTCCCGGCCTTGCCGATCTCATATGCCCCTTTTCCTCTCTCGGCCAGGATGACGAAAGGGCGCTCAAACAGGTCTGCCAACTTCGCCACCTTCCCGCGGATTTTTGACGACAAATTTGTTTTCCTGACGAGTACTTGTTCCCCTACCTCTAACACGTCTGGCGCACGTCCCATCTTCCTCTTGTGTGTTCGTAGTGCCACCAGTCTGCGCATTCTGCGCAACGCCCGCCGACACACTTCCTCCGCGTCTCTAATGGACTGCGCCGGAAAACGAACCAACCTCCCGATCCACCGTGGCGGCGGCCTACCATTATGCAACTCATACAACGTGACACCAGTGGTTTCGTGCATAGTCTCGTTTATGCACCGTTCTACCAACTTTAAGTGCGTCTCCCATGACGAGTGGCGCTTCCGCGCTAACAGTCGCAAGAGCCGATTCAATTCACGGCTCACCCGTTCGACCGGGTTTCCCGCCGGCCTATACAAGGACACGTGCTTCATTCCAATCCCCTTCTGCCTCATCGCTCCACACCACGTTTCACAGGTAAATACTGTCGCATTGTCGGACAATATTTTCTCAGGCGTACCAACTTCGCGGCAGTATTTCCCTATTTGGGTCACTATCGCCCTGGCGGTCGCTTTCCTAAGGGGAAACATGCGCACATACTTAGTGAACACATCCAAAATGACTAAAATATACCTATACCCGCCACGCGATGCCACGAGTGGCCCATGAATATAGACAGACACCAACTCGAGCTTCTGGCTTGCAGTAACTGCTCCAGCCTCGCCCTTGAGTGGTCTCGGGTTCGACTTCGTGCGCTGGCAGATGTCGCATCTACTGACAACGCGCCTCACCTTGCCCCGCATAGCCTTAAAAACACAGTGTTCCCGGATCGCTGCTAGTATTTTGGTTGCGCCAAAATGTCCGGTACGTTCGTGATATTCAGATATCAACTCCGTTTCCGTGTCCGCAGATATACACAGTTTTCATTCGCCAGACCTCGCCTTCTGGAACAATAGCCCCCCGGTATCTTGGTACATTTGGTGTACCGTGTGCTCCGGCGGCAGGTCCCGTAGTAATTTCCTCGTCTCTCTTATTCCAGGGTCCGTCTCCTGCCCTTCACACAGTCGTTCCTTCCACCTGCGCGCCTCCTGCCTATTAAAGGGCTTAATCACCAGGATTTGGAACTCCTTGGCATCGACCCCTTGGCCATCTCCTCCAGGCGGATTACGCGACTACGGGTCCGCAATTACCTGCCGACTTGGTGGTGTGTATCGTATATCCAAGTCATAACCCTGGAGAGCCAGGACACACCGCGTTATCCTATCGTGTAGCATCCGGTATCGATCCAAATATACTAATGCCTTATGGTCGGTGTGCACAATCATCTTCCGGCCATGTATAAAATATCTGAATTTCGAACACGAATACACTAGGGCAAGTAGCTCCTTTTCCGTAATGGTGTAATTCACCTCTGCGCCCTTAAGGGCGCGGTTCAACCAAATTTTCAATTTGGCACCAGTTATAGCTTTAATTTCTGGCTTTAAAATAAGGTTACTGGAAAAGATATTCATGTATGTGCATTATTAAGGGTTGTTTTGTAAAGTGTAATGGGAGTTTAAAAGGATGAAAAAAATTTTATGTGAAAAATTTGTCATGATTTATAATGCAACATATG
>PNEQ01057699.1:0-15830 GCA_003012365.1 Medauroidea extradentata
CAAGTAGTAATTAGGCTAAGTGTTTTATTTGTAATTGCTGTGAGAATGTGCCCATGTTTAATTTGATTTTAAATAAATACGGAGGCTTCCACAAGGGACGCACGCAATGTTCGGGCCAGGTCTTCGCTCTGATTGGTCGGGGGAACCTACCCGCCCCCATGAGTCCGGTGGGGCGGGAAGGGGACGCCGCCCAGGAGGGAAAAGATGCGAGACGCGGAGCACTAAGAATGAAGTCTTAAGACGAGCCGGGTGTGTGTGAGCTCGGGGGGACAGGTGTCGGGATATTCGTCGTCGGGTTTGTAAGGACGGTGGACAGCGAGCTCGGGGTCACCGGTGGGTGGACTTTTCGGGTGATCGCGGCTGGTACCTGCAACATAATTAACGTCGTGACCGATCAAAAGCCGCCGGAGGAAGCGCCTATTATTTTCGTCGAAAGAAACTTTATAAGTATCTACCTTTCGTGATGCAACCCGCAGTGCGTGAGTCCCTTAGGCCGATTTAAAAAGAAACTCCTTTGTTATTTTATTTCAATTAGAGCTAGCCGGGCATACTACAATATTACTTAATACGAACCCAATCATCCAACATTAATCACGTAAGAGACAGCAGCGACACCTCTTATTATAACCAAACGCGGGTCGCGAGCCCCATCAACAGGAGGTCGCAAAGTTCAACGGGCGTTCCCTTATTTTACTTCTACGTCTTCCCAGGTCAGGCCGGGTGTGAATTTGTGTTCATTCAAATGGTCTGAAATAACTGTCTCTATTCCATGGTCTCATGAAAAGTTTCTTAATTAAGTCACATCAATACCTGTAACCTAGTAATATAGATGCACTCTTGACTGAAGGGCAGCATAGCCGTGTGCCAGTAATAATGGGGGAAAAAATACTTTTCCTTCACTTTTAGGAACGTTGCACTGCATGAACGTGCGGAGTCTACATTCAAAATTTCTTGCAGTCTGTGATATTAAATTATTTTTGAAAGTTTTACTATACTACGTGGATTCACCCACAGCGCAGGAATAATAGTTTGTCGAACCGAAACTAATGTCCAACAAAACCGACCAAGACATATTTTACGGAGACAAACCTAAAGTATTACGAATTTATAAGATGCCAATATAAGCTGCAAAAGTAATTTGATCTTCCGCTGCTTCTATCATATCGCCGAACAAAGGAAGAAAACTCGAACAATCCCTAAGCGAAATAGGAAAAACCAATATCGTTACATCCTATCGTAGTACTTAAAAATTATTTATACTGCAGCACATAGCAACTATGCAGTGAAATCGCAGTTTGCTGTACTTTTAACGTCTCCAATTAGTTCTAATAAAGTAAGCAGAGTAATATTTTTTACTACATTATGTAACGTCAGGTATGGATGCTGTTAATTGGATATTATACATTAAACTGTGAATGACATCTAATAAAACAGTCACTCAATTATGTCTATGAAATCTAACCGTTTTAACAATCTAGCAGTTACAGAACTAACTAGGGCGTTAAATATATAATTTATTGTTATATATTTTTTTCTTTTCTGATTTCATAGTTCTATAACGGAGACCCATTTCTGACGAAAAATGTGCTGATACGAAGATAGCAAAGATTCTTTCGACAATGACCTAGTAAGGCTTATATTTTTGAGATTGTCCTCCAATGCCACTCTCTAAAATATTACTTTTCAATCGTAATGTATGAGCACAGACTTTGAATACAAAATACCAATTTGTAAAACATAAATATATAATATGATGGTAGATAACATACAACAACATCAAAAATTTTGAAATGTTTAAGTGGAATGCCACATTTTTTGTTAGCCTACACTACATTTAGAGACGTGCTCAGGACCAAAGAACGTCTCATATTCCCTTTCAGCAACACTGCTCTTGAATCTGTAACCTATAAATTATCTTTAGATATAAAGACCAGAATGTTACAATACACTGTACTGTATATATACTTCGTTTATTGTGTTCGACAAAATGTCTATAGCTCTGCAAATACTGTTAAGTAAATGCAACGAAAAAAAGCTGCACACCAACATTTTCAATTCTGTGAGTTTTGTGCTTTTTCCTCCAAGGAGTTTTATTTTGCCAGCTGCGGCGAGCACCTCGATTCACGCCTTTGCTTCCGGCCTGAGACATAGTGCACCTGTGGTACGCGCCGAACATGACTGACATGGTCGTACTGTGTTCTGCAAGGGAGGTCTTTAGTCGACACTGACATGATTGAGGTTGATGCTGCTCGTGTCGGCTGAAGAAATTTGACGGTAGAATGTCCTCCCATTTGGCTTCGTCGTCGACGACGACAATATCTGGGCATGACGACTAGGGCAGTCTCATTGTTGAAATTGTTTGCCTGCAGTAGTAGGGACCACTGGGAAAGCTTACTGCGGGCCTCTCATTGTGTTCAGCGACAAAAGGCACCAATTGTCCATCCCCAGCATCAAACGTTGGTACTCCAGATATGTAAGGTACCTTTTCACAGCCCAGATAAATGTGAGGCACTCTCTGTCATTGATGTATTGCCATTCTGTTGAACAAAACTTAGCACTAGCATAGTCGATATCCCGTGTGTTATCATCAAGATTGTACAACACCACACCTGGACTTTCCAGACTCGCAACAAGTCTGCAGAATGAGATTCTTTGTAGGGTCGAAACTTGCAAGTGTAGGGCTCTTCGTGAGTAGATATTTTATTTTCTTGAGAGCCTCATCAGCCTCTGGTGACCAGCAGTATTGTTTCTGCATCGACAACAATGCCTTCAAAGGTGCAGTCACGATAGCGAACGCTTCTACGTACTCTCGGAGCCAGTTGATCAGCCCGAAAATTTTTCTTAACTGCTTTCTCGTATGGGACTGCAGGTACTCGTGCACGAAGTGTAGATGTTAGGTGCTAGGATGGTTACCCTCGGTGTTGACGATGTGACCAAGAAAACCCCCTAATGTCTTGCCCAGGTGACCCTGAGGGAGAGTCGCTGGGTCTATAAACAGACAATCACTCTAGGACTAGACAGGTGATGCAGGTGGTTGTACTGTGTGTCTGACCACACTATCACGTCATCAAGGTAGATAAGTGTGAACTCGTGGATGAGGCCATCCAGAACACGCACCATCATGCTCTGGCATGTGGAAGGAGTTCACTTCAATCCAAATGTTTGTGTTTGTAACTGTTATGACATCTTCCATATCCCTTGTCAATATTTGACTGTTAATGGGATCAAATGAATGCAAATAAATGAAATTGCATAGCGCAAAACTGGTATCGCCCACCGTCGGGTGTTGTGACGATCAGTGTGTTTAACGGGCACCTGCCAGTATTCACTTCTCAGCTCGAGCATCGTACGATCTTGGCTGTCCCGAAGGTCACTAGTGCATCTCTGATGTTGATGAATGGTGGTGCTGCAGAATTGGTAACGAAACTGAGAGCTCAAAAATCCACACAGAAATGCCACAGCCCATCTTTCTTTGGGGCAAGCTTGATTGCAGCATTGAAACGTCTCTGTGAAGTTTCAAGGATGCCGTTGTGCAGAATCTCTTGCACCTGTTCCTTAATAATTTGAGCTTGGTGTGGTGGGTAGCTACGTGGTGGTTCATAGATAGGTTTGTCATGCACCAAGTAAATAGCACGTTCGGCGACAGTGGTACGTCGTAGCATGTCGGTACCTACAAACACATCGCGATACTCTTCAGCATATACACTGGAAAGCCTTGACGAAATCCAGTGGGATATCATTGTCAAACTCTGCCAACAATGTGGTTGACATGGCGCCAGGAGGATGCTGGTGCAACACAAGGGCAGTTCGTCACTCTGCGAGACCATGACGGGAACAGATAGTGCAGTGAAGATGTGATATGGCCGGATAACTCCAGTGAAGTGCTGCTAGAGTCGCACACCCCTGCGACGTGCAGGATCTCACTTACTCAGTGGTGCCAGCTCGTCAGGAGAGGACGAGTGCTCGATTGCTGAATCTCAGGATCATGTGGCTGATGGCGATGGCATTATCATATCCTCCCCCTCCATGTTTTAAAAACCCTACACAGAGGACTTTAGGTGGTCCCCATGCTCGAAGCACACAATAAATGATACACTGAGCTGAGGTGCTAGTAGGTGAATAGGAATTACGGATTATGAGGGGCCCGTCAACTTAAGGCAGTGAAGCGACCTTTATTTCATGCGTACATACCAAATGGCGGTTGAAGAAGCGGCTCCAAATCTGAAGCCCATTTGGTAGGCTATGCTGTAAAAGGCCACGTGGGCAACGAAGAAAGAATATTTTAAGTTAAGCCCCTGGGCGTAGAGTGTGGCAGGGGTTGAGGGGTTTCTATGGGCTGATAAGAGAATGCGTTAAACTTGTTCCAGTTGAATTAAAAAGGTGACTATATACTACCTGATGAGACACAAGAAAGGTGAGACCGGAGTGATGTGAGTCGACCGCCTCGTAGCGCAGCGAATCACCTACTGATGGGCTCTTCGCACCGACTGGGCAGCGCCCCTGCTGGTGGCAGGAAAAGCTGGTTGAAACACAAAAAATACATAAATACAAGTGGGCATGTGCACAGAACCCTTTAAAATTATAGACTTGCTGGTTAGAGTACGAAGAATGGTTTATGGAAAGTTTACTTAGTTTATCATGTGATTTTGAAAAAGTGCACTAGAGTTGAAGCATATGATAAGATGTAACAGGAGTTATGTAGAACATTTAACTTAAATTAAGTTATTTGGCTCGCTGGCACTTTGCCGAATTACACATTGGATATTTAAAGGAATTACAAAAATGATTGTGACTAAGGGATTTTAAGGGCCAAGGTTGGCTCTGTGGGCGGAGTCCATCTCGCAGGCTGGCACAGAGGTGATTATGCGGCAGTTTAGGTTAAACCTGACATTTATCTCGAGAACACTTGCAGAGTCAAAACAAGGTCACCCCTTGCTGTCTTACATTAATTCCTAGTGGTGGTGAAGCTCACGTTAACGTAAGTTAGCTGGAAACACAGAACTGGGCACCACCTACAAAAATGCTAATTACTTGTTTATTAGCTAATGGGGCACATTTCCACCAAGGGATATGTGTTTTGTTCGGCAACTCCCTCGGTTCACACATCACAACACAGTGGGGGTGGCGTCGGGACCCTGCCGCCTCTTGAGGAGTCACATGGTGGGGTGTGTTCTAAACATGCCAATGGAATGCCGTTTCATTAAGGTGTTGGGGTGCGGATGGTTGGCTGTCTTAGGGAGTGGGTAACGGAATGGCCCATGTCAATGTTATATACATGGTTCTTGTAATAATAAGGATGTGTTATGGTATATATTTGTATTAATGCAATCTTATTAGCATATTTTGAGACACTTTTAACATTTCAAATTATCAGCACTCCTATAAACATGACCATAACTTATTGTCTTACACAGTGTACTATGCACAAAACTGAGGTAATAATAATTACAACTGAAATGCAAAATATGTATATTTTATGCTCGCATTTGTTTACTTTAACATCTAAAGCAGTATCTTTGGATTGTGTGCTAGTTACCTCGCTACCTACCTAAACATTTTCGCCAGTTGTTTTTATAATTTATTAAAGATTTCTTCTTGTTCCTAAAATATTAAACGATAGACATAAGTATTTATATGATTACATGCCACATACACGTACACAACGCATCGTAAGCTTGGGTTTTTCTCAAAGATGTTAGAAGGGTCCAGATGGAGCATGTCGCCGGGAATTGTAACCAAACACTTGACGTTTCTGGTATCAATATGGCCATAGAAGAATAGGTCTGGACCTTACCTCTATGGTCTGGACACTCGCTCAATTTATGAAATACTTTCTTCGCTTACAAATTTAAGAAAAGGCTCCAGCAATCTTTATTTACTTTATAAATTTAACAATGGAAAAAAGTGGACGGAGTTTGAGTCCGACCGCCCGGAAAACAGCGCCAAAAATTACAACATTCTCGTTAACTTGACGAACTAAACTAAACAACAAGGGGATCAAGCAAAATACGTTGTTAGATAGGCAAGTGTCCAGACCTGATCTTCTACAACCGTGTCCTAACCATCACCCTGCCTTTGTTTTGACGATTTAAAACATGGCGGACACAAGTTCAATTGCCCTTCAGCATGTAACCGGTTGTTACATCATAAACCCTAACCTAGAATGGTTAGCATGACGCCTTGATGAAGGAAATAGGGTGTCCGCCATCTTGTTAAGTGAAAAAATGCTGTTTATTCACTTAAGGCAGCATTTAAAGTCCCTGCAGGGTTTGAGATATTTTTGAATTTTTCTCGGTTTTAATGTCTTAACGCGTTCATTAAACATTTAGTCGAAATTGTTAGTACTGTGGGTAATATATTCATGATCTAGATAGAAAGTATGGTTAGATATTTCTGTTCAAAAGAAGATATTTGTGGTTACAAGTTATTGCTGCGAACAAATCTTGTTTCTTTCTTTTAAGTTTTGGCACTGAACACGAAGTGTTATGGCACTGTGTGTAGCCTACGAATACATGAACAGGACTGCTCGGAAAAAAAATCACCAGTTATTTCTTGAAAAGGTAAAGAAAATAATCTTTCATAGATAAAATGATGGAATAGGTTATAAGTTTTTTTTTACATGGGATGTTTGCCCTCACTTTTAACATGACGAAAGGCTATTTATTTTAATTCTATTAATACACAGTCTATACATTTTTGTTAAGTTATTTTAGGGGATTTTACAATAGGTTAGGATGGGCTATTTAAGGTTGATTAAAATTACATTACTGTAGGTAACCTTAGCTAACTATTTAAAAATAACCCAACTAACAAATACATTTATATAGGACTATTAGATACCTGACAAATTGTCCTACGTAAAAAAAACTATTAAAATAGTTTAGATTAGGTTAAGTAATGTAACTGTGACTAACATAATATAACCTAACATTTTTTTTAATGTAGGACTACTGCTAATGGTCTTCTGATCGTTTTGCAAACAAAAAAAAAAATCAGTCCCAATACCAAATGTAGGCCTACTGCCTGTATGTAGCCTACTGTCGAATTTATGTATTGTCGCCGTGTGCCTGTCTAGGAGTGCATAATCTAGCTATGTTGTTGGTTACTGTGATGTGTGACCCTCACGCTCCTCTTCCAATTTAGCTCGTCGTGCACACCGTGCCATGATTACGGAACGACAGCGGCGGCAGTACTACTAGCACATACAGGAACACACCCGACCACGTGCGCGCTTGAGGCAGCAGCGCCTAGATGCAGCCTCTGTGATGTCGAGTGTAGACAGTGTATGCGCCGCATTAATAGAACTACCGTTAATTGGTAGCAAAGTGCCCCATTGACAGAAACCACAGTAACTTCACCTATTGTAAACACGTGTTGTTTCTAGCACACCAGTGCTAATTCCATCAACGGGGGTCACTACACCAGTAGGTAGCAGTGTATCGAGACCAGGGCTAACCTTGTTGTGTCGCTAAAAAATTCTAATACACACTTTTTCGTTTTTAACCTCTAAAATGGTGGAAACACTCCTGAGCCTCGAGGGGAAGTTGGACTAGCCTATGCAGCCAACTTTGCAGCCCAATTCTTTAATGTTAATTTTTCAAGTGCTTTTCTGTAATTTAACTACCAATATAAATCAGATGTGTTTTACGTGTCTAAATAATCCCTTAAATAATTTTTGTGCTGTTAGTTTTCTTTTGTGCCACACACATTAAAATTGTAATAAATTCTTGAGTAACCAAAATTCGAATAAACTTTCCCAAAAACCAAATTTGGGACGCTAATCGGCAAGCATGTATTTTTCAAGTGTTTTTGGCCTTCGCCCCTGTGTTTTGTAGTGTAATTTGTGTTTCGGCTGTTGCTTCCCGCGCCGGAGGAGGTCACTGGTAGGGGGAAGGAATCGCCACTTGGCACTAAGCGGATGAACGATGCGATCAGATGCGAGTCACTCCTGGCCTTTCAAGACTTTGCATGATAAATACGACATGTGCTCAACAGCCCACACATGCATCGCGACCATTCATCAACACACACCAGCGACATGGGCAGTATTCACGACAACAGCACGCAGCATTCGGAAGACACCCTGCATGCGCCCGGTACTGACAGGACCGACTGAGCGCTCAAGTTAATGTGGCCACGTGGTTAGCAAGCAAACACAAAAGAAAGTCCCAATATTTCAAGTAAATCTATCAAGTAACATCACCGCAACACAACCCAACACCAGCTAAACAAGGGACATTGGTCGTTACAACAAGCATTACGCCGTCGCTGATGACGACATGCATAAATGCCGGAACGAATATAGCCTGAAACAGACAGTGCGGGAGTTACTCGGGCAAAGTAATAATTGAGAGGCAGTCTTCATATTTTAAGGGAATTATTGAGCACCCACAAGTAGGGTAAACAAATTTATTAGGTAAAATGCTTCATACTTGTTCAATGACGCATGGACCGCTGGGAGCGGCCCAGACCAACAACCTGACAACCACAAAAACAGCGTAACGCGTCAACAACTTTTTATACTTAAAATAAGAATAGTGATTAATGTGTTACATTCAAGTGTTATACGTGTGTTCGAATAATAAACAGTGCCAGCTTGGACTTAGAGAGACAGCTTAACAAGCCAACCAGAGCGGAAGGGACAATTAAATTAATTTTCCTATGTAAGTTTATTTATGTCATTTCAGTAAACCCAATTATGTTAACATCTCCAAGGGCTCATATGTGTATCATGTAAATTTTAGTGTCTTCGTATGTACACAGCTTCAACACAACATGTTTAAAGCGGCCACGCGAATAGTTTTGGCAGGCGCTCTCAGCTACTACCGGGAGCGGGCGCCATTACTCGGCAGTCTTGCATCGGGCGTGTAGGAGTTAGGTGACGTGTTCGCAGGTCCTGGGCCATCACCGTATCTTGTAGTATCATGTAGCTGCAATAGTGTTTTGATCTAGTGTTTCAGGAACCTTATTAACGTAACACTAATTTAATCGTCCAGGAATAGAGCCACCTCCATCCCTGCAAGCTCTTGCGCCCAGGGGTTTATCTTTCCAACGTAACTTCACCATCGCGTAACCAGTGTTCACGTTTACCGAGTTAGCCACCCACCGACTATAGACATGGGGAATGCTTAAGGCACGTACATGCAATATACAGTATGCCAATAATAATGCAATAAATCAGTGGTGAAATCTATTCATGCGAGTAAGTAATTTGGCCACGGACGCTTCATGGTCCTTCGGGAGCTAGTCCTACCAACCAGCCGCTTTTCAGCCTTACAACAGCATACATCTCGACATGGAGAATACAGAGGGGACTCGCCACATGGGCGGTAGACCTACGGCCATCACCAGCAGCAGCCGGCACCCTCCAGGGCATAAGTAAGATGCCCCCCCACCTCCTTTGCCGTCACCCCCAACACATCTAATAGTGTATTAATAGTTTAATTCTTTCTACCTCGGAACCATAATTCTATCTCTCTTTGGCCCGGAGGTGCGCCTCGAACCCTGCAACTCAACCGCCTAAGGGATTTCAGGAAATTATTCTTCACCCACATGGTGTTTTTAACTGCAGTGTAACCCACCGGTCGGGCGTAGGACTGGATCCAGTTAGCACATTACCGTGTTTGGAATTTTTTACGGAGTATGGTGCTTTACAATAAATACGGATATCTTTAAGGTACGTAGTTATTGGCTTGCCGTTTCACGGCCTTTAGGGTGTGGCACCCTTCAACTTGCGCTACCCAGGTGTTGCGTAGGGTGTGTCTATTGGTTCTTTATCTGTGCTACAGGTGTGGGGAACACCAAAAGATTCCCCTGCATTAGTATTCACGACGACGAGCAGGGAGTGTTGTTTCTACGATACGGCCGTCGGCTGCATGACCCTGTAAAATAGAGTCTCTGTCTTATTCTGAATGCCCTTCTATTATAACAGACTGGCGTAACTGGTTATTACTTTACCGGTGCAATCCGGTAGAATCTAACACATAACCACCACCCCGCCCGCGTCAACTGGGTTCCGTGGGTGATGTGTGGGCGCCACCTGGACATGAACCAGCCCAGGACGGTAGAGAATGAGTCGGGACCTGTGATATTCGTGGTGGTCCCTAGACGTGGCTGCCATAGAAGGGAGGGGGGACTGAGAAGGCTATAGATGGAAATATTAAATACACAGATGGTTCTCTGAGATCTTGACAGAGTAGGCATGCGATACTACAGAAAATGATGTAGGCAACTCTCGGTGAATCAGGTTGACATAACAGATTTATTACATTGGGACAAGTTAGTAGGATGTTTACACACATTGTTGCTGAGCAGTCTAGATTGCCCTAACAGGGAGCTACAAGGGTATCGTGGCACGCTCCAGTGGGAGCGCCTAGTGAAGAGGCACAAGACTCTTTGCGTGCATGTGGTCCACGTGTTCGCGCTAGGCGAAAGCATTCACTGTTATTAAGCACTATGCTATGTCTCTGCTGATTGATGTATCTGGCCCATGTGGTGGAAATCACAGACAAATTAACATTTGCAAAACTTATATAATTACTATTATTCTCTCCACGGGGGTGCAAAACGTTTAATTAAAATTTGATCTGGTTGAAATAAATAAAAGACTTACAGCACTAGCGATGTCAGTTGATACAAGATTGCAGTTCAGCCCTTTGCGGGAATGAGCTCGCCACACACACGTCCGCACTGTACTACGTCTGTAGGTTCACTGTCAGGGCTGCCGGAAATACGGGGGTTACACACTACCTAGCAACTAATGCTCAGCAACCACCCTCTTAAACTATAGCAAGATATACATCAAAATTTACTACAAAATAATACTATATTTCCTATGTGTGCATACTTTTGTTTACTACTGTTCTTAATAACTATACAAACACTCAATCTGCTAGTTTGGCTAGTTGTTTGTGACGTTAATGCCGGGTGACTGCTCATAGAAGCAGTGGTGTGGGCAAGGGTGGGTGGCACTAGACACTGCCCTGACACACTGCAGGGTGCATCACACTCGCCGGGCAACCTTGACCCATACATAAACTGCACTGCCCTCACGACTGGCCCTTGTATGCTGGCGTTATTGCACGTGATGGAGAGCGGGCCGAGCTTGTTATTCATGGCTGGTCGACTAAGTTCCTGTTCTGCCCGTTCAATGCAGTATTAGTCAGACACAGAAAATTCTAAACTTTTCACTGGCATCTTTGTGGAAATTCAATATTTGGCGTTATTTATCTGCCTTAGTTTGCCTATTTCAGACATCTTACAAACCTGTAATAACCACCGAAATATTGATCGTTGTTTGCTTTACCTTGTGGAACTGATATCACTCCAGTTCTGTGCATATCTACGTAATGAGAAGCAATTTCCTATGAACCAGCACAAGTCACAAATAAAATTATGATGCTACATATAATTAGTTAGATTGGCTTTCTAGAACTAACACGAAAGTTTGCTGTTCATAAATTATTATTGTTGTTGTTCTTCAGTCATTTTCAGTCAAATATTTTCATGTTTCAGTTAAGTGGCCGATCTTTTCCGCGAAGTCTACAAATCTGCATAATGCAGAGGTGTAAACTTTAATTATTTTAAAATAGAAATATTGCACTTACGAACCCGAAACTTAAGAATTCCAAAGAAGAACGTCATATCTTGTGTGGGAAAAATCACGAACTTGTTTTATATTCCTGTTCCTAATTCATAGGTCATGAATTAGCAAATATCGTATCTAAATATATCAATTAAAAATGGAGATACAATCACAAAATTTGGTACAGATGTTAGAAATTGCATGACAAACCACTATGTATAATTTTGTTGAGTTGCGCCGAAAATTATTAACTAGCACTCTCCCTAAGCATCTCTTCCACCTGTTCCCTAATGACGCGCTGTTCCTCGAACCCATACGCCCTAGGTCACATGTACACTAGCTCGTCACTTCCGGTGGTGATAGCATGCTCGGCTGCCATGGTGGCATGGAGCAGGTCAGAGAAGATGAAGACGTCCTGCAGATCTCCTAGCACATGCTCTACTGTGTCGTGGTACATCTCTGGCACTTCATGGTCTAAGTCGGCAAGTATAACACAAGACTCTGGTAAAAAAGACGTCTCACTCACTGCATAGATGGTCCTCCGCTCGGCCACTCCTAGGTGCAGACGTCGGATGGCGACCTCGATGACGGCATCCTGCGCGCTCAGCCAAGGTTGGTCGAACACCACCTCCTCCCGCAAGCCACTCACCACCACCGCTGTTGTGGTCGAGACCTAGTCTCGCAGGCGGATGGTGACGTCTGTCGTGCCCAGGGTGCGCCCCATGCCATTGTAGGTGGCCAGCTGCAGGATGGCTGGGTCGTGCTCGGTACACCCGGCATGCGCCAGGCCTGGCTGATGAAGGTGTGGCTGGCCGCAGTGTCCACGAGCATCACGACGCTCTGGTCGTTCACTTACATGGCTATCCTCATCAGCTGATCTCTGGTGCCGGCTCTATCGAGGTTGGCCTGGTGGCAGATGGTCGCATTCGAAGGCGGATTCGTGACTACGGGGAGTACAACAGGTCTGGCTCCCCCACTTACTCGTTTTCCCGACAGCTGACGGCTCGGGTTGTGTAACGGGCAGTTACCATGACAATGCTGGGTTGGTATTGGTCAGGTATGGTATTGTGGTGGTGGTCTCTCCCCTCATCACCGCCAGTCCGTAGGTTGTGCCTGGCTTTCCGTCAGGGCGCGTCGTTTTACGTTTCCGCCCGTCTCTCCCTGTTGGCCCTGTATTCGTGCCAGCTCCGTCGCTGGTCCATCCCCAGGTCGATTTCTGCTCGGGTCTCCTGGTCTCGGACTATGCAGGTGTTTGAGGCCCAGCTCCGCCGTGGTGATTCGGTGCACATATCTCTGTACTGATTCGCCTGGAACTGGGCTGAGAAATGGTTGAATTATCTCATTTGTCTGTCGTGTTACATCTGGTAGTGCTTTGGCTAGTGGCACATCTGGATTCACTCGGCGATATAGGCGCAGCTTCTTGACTATGAAGCACTCGACTGGCTCTCCCTCCCACTGTTTCTCGCCGTAAAACTGGGCTAGGCAGTCGGCCCTGGCCTCAGCCTCTGAGAAGCACTCCCCTAGGCTCGTCATGTATTCTTCCCGCGTCGCGTCAACACTCTTCCACAAGTTCCACTACTCGCGTGCCTGGCTTCGGAATTGCGCCGCTACTCCCTCTGCCCACTCCTATTCCAGCACGTGGTACCAGTGCAGCCTTGCCGCGCATTTGTTTACAAACTGTGTCAGATCCTCGACGTTACTGTCTGAGTACACTGGCAGCACCACATGTTTTGGCGGCACGTCCTCACGTATTCCCGACACAATGCACCCCTGTTTGTCACCTCCCACTGCTTCATTATCCTGGCGCTCGTGTGCGCTGTAGCTCACGGTACGTGTGCTCACGGCATCAGCCTGCTTGCACAATGTGTCTTGGCACGGTCGCACTGATGTCGCGGCGCAGTTGGTCAGCTGTCTGGTGCCGGTTTCGGTTGACGTGCCACGCGAGGCATGATCCCACAGCGCATTCCACCGATCAGCGCATGGGCTGCAAGCGAAAACGACTTCTCCGAAGGTTCGTAGTTCTACTGCCTGGGCGCACTGTCTGTGTCTCACTGTGGCACACGTCACACATGTCGCGACTTCGTATCCCATCGCTGGACAGTTCTGGGCATCACAGTGGGTGCAACCTAACCACTCCGGCTTCCTCTCGCGGTGTTCCCGCCACGGGCGAGTTAGCGTTAACACTGTGTCTGGCCATTGGCACCCGCACGTAAAGCTAACTAACAAGTCCTCCGGTTTCACTGTGTCCAATCTCGGTATCTCGCACCTCGCTCACACTACTTCCTATGTGTTGAACAAGTTGGCCGTGGAGTTAGTCCGCACTTGCTCGCGCTCTACGCTGTTTTTGTGTGTGGCCGACCGGTCCCGTTATCTCCGCTCGCCGCGAGGGGAAGTAGGAGGCGGGGTGGTTTCCGCGCATTTTTGTTTGCTCCTTGCCTGCCGTCTGCGTGGTCTCTCACTATCCGTGCTGTATACCTACTTTATAAACAACTGTTTCTTGCCAACCAAAAATACGTGACTGTCCATTAGAGTTCCTGATCTGGCAGTTCTTCGTTGCCTGATAGGCCCGCAAAATTATAATTTACTCCGCCAAAGCGTTGGGCGCCATATATCGCAGTGTGCCTGTCTAGGAGTGCATAATCTATCTATGTAGTTGGTTACTGGGTTCTGTGGCTGGTGTATGGATGCCACCTAGACATGAACCAGCCCAGTTCGGTAGAGCATGAGTCGAGACGTTTGACATTCGTGGCGGTCCCTACTCGAGGCGGCGCTAGAAGAGGGGCGAACTGAGAAGACTATAGCTGGAAATATTAAATTTAATGATGGCTCTCTGAGATGTTGATGTTGTAGGGCATGTGGTACTACAGGAAATGAAGTAGGCGACTCTCTGTGCGTCAGGTTGGCGTAACTGATTTATTACGTTGGTTCAAGCTAGTCGGATTATTATACGCGCGGTTGCTGAGCAGTCTAGAGTGCCCTAACACTGAGCTACAAGGGTGGCGTGGCACGCTCTGGTGGGAGAGCGTAGTGAAGAGGCACAAGTTTCTTTGCTTGCATGTGGCCCACATGTTCGCACTAGGCGAAAGCGTTCACAGTTATTAAGCACTATGCTATGTCTCTGCTGATTTATGTATCTGGCCCACGTGGTGGGAATCGCAGATAAAATAACACATACAAAACTTATGACATTACTATTATACTCCCTGCAGGGGCACAAAACATTTAATTAAATTTTGATCTAGTTGAAATAAATAGAAGACTTTCAGCACTAGCGATGTCAGTTGATACAAGATTGCAGTTCAGCCCTGCGGGAATGAGCTCGCCACACACACGTCCTCACTGTACTATTGTCTGGAGGTTCACTGTCATGGCCGCCGGAAAAACGGGGGTTACGTTCTACCTAGCAACTAATGCTCAGCAACCACACGCTTAAGCTATAGCAAGACATGCATCAAAATTTACTTAGAAATATTACTACATTTTCTATGCACGCATACTTCTGTTTACTACTGTACTTAATAACTATACAAAAACTCAATCTGTTTGTTTGGCTATGACGCGAGCGGGGTTTGGTGATTAGATAGCGAATTGCCCGGTGCGCCAGCCCGTTATTGGAGAACGGGCACTCAGTCGATAGATTCTTCTCTTGCAGGGCCGCGTGGCCGACAGCCGTGGCGTTACTTACGTGATCACCCCACTCGACGTCAGATTGGGTGTTGCGCAGAGGAATCTTATGGCGTTCCTCACGCCCGTAGCACATAAGAAAACACAAAAAGAGAATTACACCCTACGCAATGCACTGAGGAGTGTGGGTTAGAGGGTCCCACGCCCTTTAAGGCCGTGAAGCGGCAAGCCAATAAAGTACGCACCTTAACGAATGACGTATTTATTGCATATAGCACCGTACTCCACTATACAGAACTCGTGGCGGCGCGCGAAGCGGACCCGGTCCTGGCCCGACCGGTGGGCGAAGCTGTTGAGAAAATTCACCACGTGGGTGTATAAACGATTTTAAGTAAAACCCCTGGGCGGCGAGTCGCAGGGGGTAGAGGTCCACCTCCGGGCCAGCAAAGATACGTGAAAATATTCCTGGTTGATATTACTATTGATATACTAAATGATCGAAGAGGTTCTGATGGGCCCGGAGGGACGCACGCGTCGACCGTCTCGATCCGCCACACAATGCCGACTGACGAGTCGTTCCCGCCCGCCAAGCAGCGTGCCTGCCGGTGGCGGGAAAGACTCG